>JAVKPL010010281.1:0-44423 GCA_032173675.1 Gastrolobium villosum | reverse complement strand
AGCCAAGGGAGTACCTCCCAAAGATGCTTCTTGATCCAAGGAATATGCTCCAATATGATCCTGTCTTATCCTTTTGTTATGAAACAACTTTTCAAAACCAATTCAAATTCGAATTCAAACACTTGAATTCAAACGTTCAAACATTCAAATTCAAAATTCAAAATTTCAAATTCAAAATTCGAATTTCAAAATTCAAATTTCAAAATTCAAATTTCAAATTTCAAATTTCAAATTCAAAATTCGAATTTCGAAATTCAAATTCTAAATTCAAATTTCAAAAATTCAAATTTCAAATTCAAAATTCGAAATTCAAATATTTGATTATTAATTTAACTAATTAAATTAATTAGTAATGGCTTGGCATGTTGCAAGCTCATTACTAAACTCCATGCACCACCCACCCATTTAGGTGGGCTTCCAAACAGCTTCTTGGGCTAATAATATTATTAGGCCCAATACCTTTTAAAGCTAGTCCATCATGACTACAAGGTGTTAGTGTGTGACCCATTAGGTCCAACTTAGCTATTGACATAACTGGGCTTGGGCCCAACAAGCCCACAACCCAATTAATGACAACACAGAGCACTAGCAATGCTTTGTTGCCCCAGAACTAGTCAGATTAATGACTTGATCAACCTATTGCACATATTTGGTTACCGTATGTATTTCCCTTCGTCTCGGTTATCTTCCCATTAACCTAGGGTAAGGAAATGTATCAACCCCTGCGGTTTAGGGTAAGCTTTATTCGAAATAGGGAATCTTCAATTTACTGACTCTAAAGGCAGATCATCTCATGATCTCTTTTACTATGCATAGATTCCCGAGTCCCTGTAAATGTCATCCCGATTTCTCCGGTTTACAGATAACCTAACCTCTCACAGAGATTTGACGAATTCCTTCAGCTTATTACCCTAGCCCTGTGCCCTTTAAGGACACGCCCAACAGTATACCTATGAGTCTCCATGTTTCAGGCAGACGAGGTATACAATCAAAACATGCCTTCAAGAACACAGTCTAGGTAATAACTTCTGGTCTAAGGAAAGACATACCCAAACATAAAGAGATTACTCTAATGACACTATCTGTGAGATTTCCTCATAGAGTCTCTTTTTGGGTCTGTTCAGTGCGAGCTATACTCTTATAGGTCCACCCACGACTTTAGCTAAGATATCTCCATATCTGCAGCTCATGAGGTCTTTACCTTGTATCCATATACAAGTAGATAAGTCGTACTAGCTTTACTAGACATCACTGATCCCCAACTCAGTGTCTCTAGATTAGGAACATATAATTAGGATCCATGTCCTAATATCCTTGAATCCTCATGATCGTGATCTCATCACAGATACTCAGAGATACCTGTTCTATTCCAAGGGGTTTATCCAGTTCATTCATATAATATTAACAGTAATATCGAGACACAATATGAAACTGAATAAATAGTGCTTACACTTATTTGCGACAAACAAAGTTCTACATCTAGTGTCCTTTATTTAATCAAAAGATTGTCTCTAGGACACCCATATGCTAACATTTCCTTAGACCAGAAGTTATTACCTAGACTGTGTTCTTGAAGGCATGTTTTGATTGTATGCCTCGTCTTCCTGAAACATGGAGACTCATAGGTATACTATTGGGCGTGTCCTTAAAGGGCACAAAGCTAGTGTAATAAGCTGAAGGAATTCGTCAAATCTCTGTGAGAGATTAGGTTATCTGTAAACCGGAGAAATCGGGATGACATTTACAGGGACTCGGGAATCTATGCATAGTAATAGAGATCATGAGATGATCTGCCTTTAGAGTCAGTAAATTGAAGATTCCCTATTTCGAATAAAGCTTACCCTAAACCACAGGGGTTGATACATTTCCTTACCCTAGGTTAATGGGAAGATAACCGAGACGAAGGGAAATACATACGGTAACCAAATATGTGCAATAGGATGATCAAGTCATTAATCTGACTAGTTCTGGGGTAACAAAGCATTGCTAGTGCTCTGTGTTGTCATTAATTGGGTTGTGGGCTTGTTGGGCCCAAGCCCAGTTATGTCAGAAGCTAAGTTGGACCTAATGGGTCACACACTAACACCTTGTAGTCATGATGGACTAGCTTTAAAGGTATTGGGCCTAATAATGGTTGTTAGCCCAAGAAACTGTTTGGAAGCCCACCTAAATGGGTGGGTGGTGCATGCAGTTTAGTAATGGGCTTGGATAGTCCAAGCCATTACTAATTAAGTTAATGAGAGAAATTAATAATCAACTAATTGAATTTCGAGTTTTGAATTTGCAAATTGAAATTTGAAATTTGAATTTAGAATTTAAATTTCGAAATTCGAATTTTGAATTTGAAATTTGAAATTTGAATTTTGAAATTTGAATTTGGATTTGAATTTTGAAATTCGAATTTTGAATTTGAAATTTGAAATTTTGAATTTTGAATTTGAATGTTTGAACGTTTGAATTCACGTGTTTGAATTCGAATTTGAATTGGTTTTGAAAAGTTGTTTCATAACAAAAGGATAAGACAGGATCTTATTGGAGCATATTCCTTGGATCAAGAAGCATCTTTGGAGCACTTCCTTGGCTGTTTGGTGCGCAAGTTTAAGTGATAAGGATGACATCTTATCACTTAAAACAAAGCTCCATTCAGATTTGGTGGTTGAGGGAATCAGTGGGTGAGTTGATTCAAATTTTGAATGCAACTACTCAATATATTTGGACCCCTTCTAGGGCTGAATTATGCGCATGAAAAGTATATACTATATGATAGTTTATGAATTTAAGTTTAAATTATTTTGAACTTAATTTCATGTGGATAAGATTGGAGGTTGTTGGCAAAATTGGTTTTGCAACAACTCCACCTTATCCTCCCTAATCCATGCGCAAATTTCAAATGGGTTTGAAATTTTATTTTCATTTTGAATGATTTAAATCCCTCCTCCTCTCCAAGTGTGCGCATAACACTTGTTCCACACCTTAGGGTTTTGAGAAAACCTAGCCAACTCTACTCCATCTATGCACCATTCTGTAGGGTAGTTCACTACACCTTTCCAAACAGAATACCTAGCCTCCACCTTCACCACTTGTGCGCATAGCAAGCCTCACTGTAACAGCCCGTTACGTACCTGTATTGTTAACATTGATTATGATATCAAGCGCAGTTACAATCACAGTAATTGGGTTAATTAAATTACGGCCAACTTTTTTTTCTTTTATCATCTTTCTTTTCATAACAATACCTTTTTCCGTAATCAATCAAAACAACACTATAATTGTAAATGCAATACGCGGAAGCATTCAGTTTACTAACATCACTAATATTTCTTTTTATTCAACTCATTTAAACTCATCAAATTACTTTCATATCTTACCATGTTCTACCCCTTTACATTAGTTACACGTGGTTTCAAACCACGTACCATGTGGAGTTCTACCCATCAAGTTAAACCCCTTTCTTTTAGTCTAGAAAAACTCAAATTTTCAAAATTTACACTGTGGTAATCGATTACCAGTGGGTGGTAATCGATTACCACCTGTCAAAAATGAGGCAGTAGCTAAAATTTCACCTCCTCTGTTCTGGTAATCGATTACCAACCTTGGGTAATCGATTACCTCACATGGTAATCGATTACCAAGCCTCAGTAATCGATTACCAGTGAAGACAGTAGCCAAATTTCGTCCCCTGTTGCATGGTAATCGATTACCATGCTTGGGTAATCGATTACTATGCAGCAAAAGTGACAGATTACAGCATTTTAAGCCCAAAAAGGGTTGTGTAATCCATCCCAAACACCTTAGTACTCCACACAACACTTAAATATACTCTAATGTAGGCACCAGGCCCTTCAAACATGCATTTTCATTCAATTATGTATCATTTACAAAGTCTTTAAAATAATGGCCATTTTACATCAAATATGGACCATTTTACAACATCTTTGCCAAGGCTTCAAATACAAGAAAGGTGGCAATGGACAAGTCCCATGCTCACTCAAATATACAATAGATTCTAAATCATACATATACATCAAATTGAAAGAATATAACATGTAGTCATGAACATACAATGGCATGGCATTTTCATCATGCACAAGTTCATGGTCTAAGTCTAAAGCATAAAACATATGCAATGTGTGTCCCAATCCAATGCTCATCACATGGTGCCTCCAATATGCACCTCATGCTCCACTCTTCCAGGCTCAACATAACCTGAAATGATGCCCCAAAACACGGGGTGAGATATATAAATATATCTCAGTAAACCAAGGGCCCTGGAGGTTTCTCCACCCCATGGCTCACTCAATGTATAAATATGACATCATATAATATGCAAGCAATACAATATCACCAACCAACTGGAGACAACCCAAGAACATCCATGCATGGATTCATGTTCAAGGCTCCATCATATAACTCCCGAGACAATCCTGGCGCCTCTCCCATGGTTGAGAAGACTCCATGGCAAAACCCAACCGGAACTCCTCATGAGCCCTATCCGGCGGATGTCCCCCGTTTGGATCATCCTGGTGCCGCTCCCAGAGTCGACCCCACGGCAAAACTCGACTGGCACTTCGCCATCGAAATGATCCAGCGGATGTCCAAACTCCACACGTCAACTGGCCAGTGACCAAACAATTTTTCATACAATCCAAGCAATATGCACACAAGCACATAATCACACAATGCCATAAACACATAATCCAACCACAACCTTCCACTAGGTGTGGTGGAGCACACAAGGGCTAAACCCCAGTTCCAAAGGTTACCTCAACACCGAGCCCATGCTCCATACGTAAGCTCCAAGCTTACCCGCTTCCAAAGCGTCCAAAAGAGGCAACCTAGATAATCCACAACATGATTATCAAACCATTTCCAAATCAATCATTTAATCTCAAGTAATCATTCATTTTACTTCAATCTCTTTTATAGATCAAATTACAAAATAAATCATGAATCACACATTCTTTCTTCTCATTCCACTATATCACACTATACCATCATCCAATTAAACATCATTTTATATCATACAATCTCAACTACACCACTTTTATATCATTTTTCCTCCAAACCCCTCTATGGTTCGAATTCCTCAAAGGTTGATTCTACAAGGTTTTCAATTCCATTTTAACACACACACTAATCATATAATCACATTATCAACCTATACCAATGGTCCATCATTCAATTATTCAATTACACCACATAACAATTTTTCATGAAATTTCCACAAATTTTCCTAAGTTAAAAACCCAACTTTTTCACCAAAATTTATCATAGCATTTCTAGCTTTCAAGCATCATTCTAAGGCATTTTCATCTAATAGCATTTTTCCATTTGAGCTCTCTATCATCACACATCTAAGATTAAAGATTCAAAGCATAATTTCTAGATCTACAAAATCAACCACAAAGATACCACAAATATACTCACCATCAAGTGTATGAACACCACCAAGGCTCCATCAATCCAAAGGAGATCCAAAAACTCCAAAAACTCCAAGAACACAACATGGTTCGGATCTGTCCATGCCCAAAAACGCAGCAAGGGGGCGGTTTCATGGCCTAAGAGTGCCACCAATGGCTTTAGAAGGTTGTTTACAATAGATTTCAACACCAAAATCAAAGGATTTGGTGAAGAATTGAAGAAATGGTGGAGAGGAAGAGGAATGGTTCATGTTTCTTCAAAAATGGGGGAAGTCACGGTGAGGGAGAAAGAAAAGAAGGAGGGAGGCGTGGGGGTGAGTGGGAAAGTGAGGGAACTTAAGTGGGTTTTGATCCCACGGGTCCCACACGCGATCTAACTTTAATCCCGATAAAAATTCTGATCATAAATTCATAATCTACATATTTTTCCAGTCCATGACATATTTTTATTTCCTCAAAATTCTCATAAAAATTTCACACTTATCGGTACACTCGTACCGCAGTATCTTTCACTTAAAAAGTCACTATTCATCAATTTTTCCCAAATTTGCCTATTCACTCAATTTTCCGCCCTGGTTCCATTTACAGCATTATTTTTGTCATATTAAATCTCTAACTCCATTTTCATGCCTCGGTTTACGTTTCTGGCAATTTACCATTTTGCCCTTTTTGCCCATTTTGGCCATAATTCTCGAATTCTCACTAATCCTTCCATTCTAACTCATATTTTATCAAATAAATTCACATTTAATTTTCCGAGGTGTTATATTCACCCCACCTTTTTAGAATTTTGTCCGCAAAATCAACCATGCACATATGCTAACTCGGGATACAGCCGGAGAATCTCAGTCCCCCGTACCCAAGAAGCTTCATCAAGTGTGCGGACACCAAAATAATTATTTGCATTTCCATCTTTTGGCTTTTCAGCCATATTTCACAATGGCCTTGCATTTCAAAGGCCAAATGGGAGACCTCAAGTCCTTCCCAATTTCAATATCAACCGGTGACACCACATGTGAACAACCGGAGCGCACCCCACAGTTGTGCACTTTCTCTGTTTTACCAAGCCAATTGCTTTTCATATGTCAGAATACTTAGCACATATAGCCCATATTTCTCTTGGAGGGTTCTCCTACCTAGTTAACACATCAACAACTATGCCTATAGGATCATACCACACTCTGTTCAATCTGTGCCACACAGGCAACTAATACTTTTTGACACGTTACAGCCACAACTTTCCTTTTCTGATTTTTATTTCTATGGAGTATTAACTCTCGTCATCAATTTTTCCAATTTTCTTATTCCACATTACACACTGTTATGGAATCTCACAGCCCCTCAGTGCCATTCACCGAGTAATCATCTGGTTCACGCTCACTTTACTTTTATTTTCTGAGGGACAAATCCCCATTTTTGGCACCTAGCCACAACTCGTATATACACATTTTTCTTTTCTCATGTTCTCAACCTACGGCGTACAATTTCATCTAAGTATTTTATCTCTAACAAGCACCATTCCTGTGCTCGACCTTCGAATCCAACCCTACAGGTTTACCAACTTTCGCCTAAACACAACGGCGGATCACTCCCTCAAGACATTTTACTGGTACCCAAAGGACCACACATTATAATTTATACCTCACATCAGTAATTTCAAAGCTTTCAATCACGAATCCACTCATGAATTTTATACACTAGGTCATACATTTCAATTAATCATCTCCAAACTTGACACATAGTTCATCACTGATTTCTCACATTTAAGGCAACATGCCTAAGGTTTCAGCTAACAATTTTTCTTTAATTACCATTCCATACTCATGTTATTAATTCCACATGTATTTCATCCTATACACTTCACCTTCATTATCATTTCATTCAACCAGTATGTATCACTCCAAGGTCACATATCATCTCTTTCCCATACCTGTCCCATCACATAGGGATTTTCAAAGCCTATTTATCATGCCACCAGGACTAAATCCATCATTATCATTACTTTCGTAATTTCATATTGGCTATTACACAAGTCTTTCGGACTATTCACAGTACTACTAGCACACTCAACCATATATCTTGGTACCTAGTCAAGAACAACATCCACATTGTGTATTTTCAACACATCTCTCACTATAATTTGCATCAATACAACTCCATCAGTAACTCTACCACCAGGGTAAATATATAAACCTTTTATTTCGCCAAATACCATTCCATTTAACAACTAGTACCACACTTTCTTGCTTGACTACATCACCATTTTATCACTTATTAAAAATCATTGGCCACTTTGGCCACCAACTTAGCTTAACATCTCGCCATCACAAACCTTCCCCAAAAGACTTTGACTCAATCCACCAGCACTAATCACTTTTCCATTCCCTTCACATAGGGTGACAATCCAATAATTCATTTCACAATTTCCGTAAAACCACAATTCATACTACCACACTTGGTACACACTCATGCACATCTCCGAGTGCTCAATTTTATAATTCAAACTGCCATCTCATGGCACCTCTCACATTTCATCATATTAGGCATATTACTGTTCACTTACAGTTATCCAAATTCACCTCTTGCGTTCCTCACAAGATACAATCCTCTAATGCAATGGGTAAGAACATCCTTAGGTTTAACCCCTCGAGCTCTTGCTGTCCTAAGGGCCCCAGGTGCAATGCCCCACCAATCAGAGGATCTGTCCTTATAATTCACGCAAGAAGAGGTAACATGCCAACAGCTGTACTAACAGTCCCACTAACACAAGGTTCTACCTTACACTACATTACTTATATAAGATAATAATAATCTCCGGGAACATAATCCATACGGAGATAGCCATATACTCAGGGCATATAAGCCACACAAAGATAAACACATTCACATCACATTCATATATAACAGCAAACAGAGTCTTATATAGCTACATAATGGTATACTAGTTATATCTTACTTTTGCACCGTCCACTATAGCTTTCCAATATGGTTCTTTTCTCAACAATCTACTCATTTCACTTGACTAGTCATTAGTCTTAGTCCATAACACAATCATCACCACATGATCCCAACATATTTCTCATACTTTGGAACATAATTTTTTTTTTTTTTTCTTATCAGTACCCATGCTCGGTACAGTTCTAATTCGTTGTCCATCATGACTCATAGCAACAATGCTCATCACTGTAGAAGATCCACTTCATTAAAATAACATCACTTTTCTCTCAATATTTCACTATGACACCAAGAGTGCCCTCATTTAACAGTCCATGCATTCTGCGCATCAGGACCACCAGATACTTTTCAATTTCGAGCGATGCTCGCCTGGGACTTCCAAGAGCAACACCTCTTAGGATTCCACCCACAAGGGAAACCCAGGGCAATCTTGATTTTCACATTATTAACAACATGTGTGCCATGGTATAACTTGCACACCGGGATTCCATCATGAATCCCATACCACGTTGAGCGTCCAATGACACTCCAAAGAGACAATCTCTTCTACATTTCCCATCATAGGGATTTCAGTTGCAAAATTTCTCTTTCACCCAAGAGTTTACTAACTCCAAACAACACAAATATACATTTAGGCACCCCGGCCTTCACAATACATATATATACATACTAACACTTAGCCATCACAGGACTACTATCCCCGTATAATTAAGCCGCACCATCCAAATTGCAATGCTCCACAACATTATGGAAACATATTAGTATAATTAATACACCACACTCAGTTATGTTTTTATCACCTCACATTTGTTAAGTCAAACCATCCTTAACTTATGGATTCTCATACTTTCAATCAAATTCATCCAATGCCTTACATGGCACTTTCCTCAACTTCTTATATTTTACTTTCTATTCCTATGATATCCTCACTTACATTCAGCCAATCACTAAATCCTCATGGACCAAAGTCCCAATTTCATCATTGAATTATCCAACACATCATTTCCATAGTTCCTTTAAATTACTCACCATCCTCAATCCAAAATTTGAAATTTCAATTTATTTCCACATCCAAGCATCTTAAGTCATCCAAGTGTATGCCCTCATCAAGGGTCTTATAACCTAATTATTGTACCCTAAGGTATCCGACATTCCATATAAACACTCATATTCAAATTTTCACGAATTCATCGGGGTTCCAATTCCCTACCATATCAAAGATATACCATTAATTTCACATATACACAATTGTTCTAACTCCCGTACAACTTGGGAAGACTTACCAACATCATCATAATATCAACTCAATTCAATCATACTTACTCACCATAAAACCACACATTCAAATATAGTAGCATCCTACCCAAAATGGTCAAACATCTTATCCCACTTTATTCTCACTAAGTCCTCAATTACAGTATCACAATTTAGTCTCACTAAGTCCTCAATTACATCAAATTCACTTACCAACGTATCTATCTGTGGAGCAGTCAACACTGCACCCACAACCTCAGCCTAAGGACTGGCATCGGTGCTCCAGGGTTGTCACGAAGGCATCTTACACTGACCACACATTGAACACGAAGAAACGGGTTGATCAGGCCCAAACTAAGGAATCATATGTGTAGCAGTCAATAAGAGTCTACGTACAACTATACAGCACTTAACACAATCACACAACCCTCAGAGTTCCCTAATGAAACGGCTCTGATACCATAAAATGTAACAGCCCGTTACGTACCGGTATTGTTAACATTGATTATGATATTAAGCGCAGTTACAATCACAGTAATTGGGTTAATTAAATTACGGGCAACTTTTTTTTCTTTTATCATCTTTCTTTTCATAACAATACCTTTTTCCGTAATCAATTAAAACAACACTATAATTGTAAATGCAATACGCGGAAGCACTCGGTTTACTAACATCACTAATCTTTCTTTTTATTCAACTCATTTAAACTCATCAAATTACTTTCATATCTTACCATGTTCTACCCCTTTACATTAGTTACGCGTGGTTTCAAACCACGTACCATGTGGAGTTCTACCCATCAAGTTAAACCCCTTTCTTTTAGTCTAGAAAAACTCAAATTTTCAAAATTTACACTGTGGTAATCGATTACCAGTGGGTGGTAATCGATTACCACCTGTCAAAAATGAGGCAGTAGCTAAAATTTCACCTCCTCTGTTCTGGTAATCGATTACCAACCTTGGGTAATCGATTACCTCACATGGTAATCGATTACCAAGCCTCACTAATCGATTACCAGTGAAGACAGTAGCCAAATTTCGTCCCCTGTTGCATGGTAATCGATTACCATGCTTGGGTAATCGATTACTATGCAGCAAAAGTGACAGATTACAGCATTTTAAGCCCAAAAAGGGTTGTGTAATCCATCCCAAACACCTTAGTACTCCACACAACACTTAAATATACTCTAATGTAGGCACTAGGCCCTTCAAACATGCATTTTCATTCAATTATGCATCATTTACAAAGTCTTTAAAATAATGGCCATTTTACATCAAATATGGACCATTTTACAACATCTTTGCCAAGGCTTCAAATACAAGAAAGGTGGCAATGGACAAGTCCCATGCTCACTCAAATATACAATAGATTCTAAATCATACATATACATCAAATTGAAAGAATATAACATGTAGTCATGAACATACAATGGCATGGCATTTTCATCATGCACAAGTTCATGGTCTAAGTCTAAAGCATAAAACATATGCAATGTGTGTCCCAATCCAATGCTCATCACATGGTGCCTCCAATATGCACCTCATGCTCCACTCTTCCAGGCTCAACATAACCTGAAATGATGCCCCAAAACACGGGGTGAGATATATAAATATATCTCAGTAAACCAAGGGCCCTGGAGGTTTCTCCACCCCATGGCTCACTCAATGTATAAATATGACATCATATAATATGCAAGCAATACAATATCACCAACCAACTGGAGACAACCCAAGAACATCCACGCATGGATTCATGTTCAAGGCTCCATCATATAACTCCCGAGACAATCCTGGCGCCTCTCCCATGGTTGAGAAGACTCAATGGCAAAACCCAACCGGAACTCCTCATGAGCCCTATCCGGCGGATGTCCCCCGTTTGGATCATCCTGGTGCCGCTCCCAGAGTCGACCCCACGGCAAAACCCGACTGGCACTTCGCCATCGAAATGATCCAGCGGATGTCCAAACTCCACACGTCAACTGGCCAGTGACCAAACAATTTTTCATACAATCCAAGCAATATGCACACAAGCACATAATCACACAATGCCATAAACACATAATCCAACCACAACCTTCCACTAGGTGTGGTGGAGCACACAAGGGCTAAACCCCAGTTCCAAAGGTTACCTCAACACCGAGCCCATGCTCCATACGTAAGCTCCAAGCTTACCCGCTTCCAAAGCGTCCAAAAGAGGCAACCTAGATAATCCACAACATGATTATCAAACCATTTCCAAATCAATCATTTAATCTCAAGTAATCATTCATTTTACTTCAATCTCTTTTATAGATCAAATTACCAAATAAATCATGAATCACACATTCTTTCTTCTCATTCCACTATATCACACTATACCATCATCCAATTAAACATCATTTTATATCATACAATCTCAACTACACCACTTTTATATCATTTTTCCTCCAAACCCCTCTATGGTTCGAATTCCTCAAAGGTTGATTCTACAAGGTTTTCAATTCCATTTTAACACACACACTAATCATATAATCACATTATCAACCTATACCAATGGTCCATCATTCAATTATTCAATTACACCACATAACAATTTTTCATGAAATTTCTACAAATTTTCCTAAGTTAAAAACCCAACTTTTTCACCAAAATTTATCATAGCATTTCTAGCTTTCAAGCATCATTCTAAGGCATTTTCATCTAATAGCATTTTTCCATTTGAGCTCTCTATCATCACACATCTAAGATTAAAGATTCAAAGCATAATTTCTAGATCTACAAAATCAACCACAAAGATACCACAAATATACTCACCAACTAGTGTATGAACACCACCAAGGCTTCACCAATCCATAGGAGATCCAAAAACTCCAAAAACTCCAAGAACACAACATGGTTCGGATCTGTCCATGCCCAAAAATGCAGCAAGGGGGCGGTTTCATGGCCTAAGAGTGCCACCAATGGCTTTAGAAGGTTGTTTACAATAGATTTCAACACCAAAATCAAAGGATTTGGTGAAGAATTGAAGAAATGGTGGAGAGGAAGAGGAATGGTTCATGTTTCTTCAAAAATGGGGGAAGTCACGGTGAGGGAGAAAGAAAAGAAGGAGGGAGGCGTGGGGGTGAGTGGGAAAGTGAGGGAACTTAAGTGGGTTTTGATCCCACGGGTCCCACACGCGATCTAACTTTAATCCCGATAAAAATTCTGATCATAAATTCCTAATCTACATATTTTTCCAGTCCATGACATATTTTTATTTCCTCAAAATTCTCATAAAAATTTCACACTTATCGGTACACTTGTACCGCAGTATCTTTCACTTAAAAAGTCACTATTCATCAATTTTTCCCAAATTTGCCTATTCACTCAATTTTCCGCCCTGGTTCCATTTCCAGCATTATTTTTGTCATATTAAGTCTCTAACTCCATTTTCATGCCTCGGTTTACGTTTCTGGCAATTTACCATTTTGCCCTTTTTGCCCATTTTGGCCATAATTCTCGAATTCTCACTAATCCTTCCATTCTAACTCATATTTTATCAAATAAATTCACATTTAATTTTCCGAGGTGTTATACTCACTGTGGTGTTCATCTGGTGGCTTTCAAGAAAGGGTTCTTGCATCATTGACGAACGGTGGTGTGGATCACCATTAGAGGGTTTGAACCCTTCAAGCCTGACATCTGATCTCCCTGACTGATCAGGCCAAAACAAGGTAACATCATGCTGTCTTAAAGCATGAACCTATGTGTGCATGTATGTTCCGCAGTAAAATTTTTGTTTTACACCTTACATGCATCGGCCTTCAAAGGCCAGTTTACGTTTATAAATGTGCTCCAATTCTGATTTGGTTGGTTGAGAGAATCAGTGAGTTAGTTGGTTTAAATTTGAATGCAACTACTCAACGTATCTGGACTCATTTTGGGACTGAGTGGGGTGCATAAGTGAGTGGTCATATGATGACCATTAGATCAGAATCATGAAAGGATAAGGACCTAATCTCATGAGGATCCAAAGGGAAGGTTGTTGGCAATTTTGAATTGCAACAACTCATCTAACTATGCGCACATCTTGAGGGATTTTTCATGTGAGGAAAATCCTCTCATTCTCTCCCTACTAATAAACTCTCTTATGCACACAAAGGAGTATTATTCCTCCTTAGGGTTTTCACAAGTAAACCTAGCCTATTCTCCTCACTCTATGCGCCATACTCTAGTGAAGTTTTATGTTGAAGACTTCACTCTTCTAAACACAAAACCTAGCCTCCATCTTCACCTATTGAGTGCCTAGCAAGCCTCTCTGTGGTGGGAATCTGGTGCCTTTCAAGAAGGTGTTCTTGCATCATTGACGAAGGGTGGTGTGGATCAACGTTAGAGGGTTTGAACCCTTCAAACCTGACAAGTGATCTCCCTGGCGATCGGATAGTAAACAAGGTAACATCATGCTATTTTAAAGCATGAAAAATTGTTTGCATGTGTGTTTCCGCAAGGAAAATTTTGTTTTTCCCTCTCACATGCTTCGGCCTTCAAGGCCAGTTTACTTTCAGTTAGGGTCACAAACCCTATGTGAACCCTTGTTACAACGGATTGATTTATTTTTACTTGTTTATTATTTATCTTTATCTCTACTCTGTGCGTAATTTCTATCCTCTTTGTTAGAACTGATCAATCTGATAGTTGATGATAGTTTGAGGGTTAGAACCCTAGATAGGAATATTGGGATTTTGATCTTAAAATGGAGTAGGAAAACAATTTGTATGCGTGCTAGGAATAGACATATATATTATTGCAGATGCTTAATTTATCGTGTTCATTGCTTAATTCCATGAGGAACATTGCAAGGAATTGGGGTTCCAATTGGGGTTAAATGGTTAATATTGCAAGGAGTTGAGGGTTAACTATTTAATAATTTTTAGATGATAAATTATTTGAATATTTATTTAAATGGGTATTTTAAATCAATACAAAGTAAAAGGTGGGATCATATGGTGAGTGCACTCTAGCTACAGTGTCTTCTCAGATTTTATAAAATCAATCTCTATTTTACTTTTCAAAACAAAAATTCCAAAAATATGTTTTTACTTTTAGTTCTTATTTTTACTCAAATCAACAAAATTTTTCACATCTATTCGAATTCTTTCCATCTTAAAAGGAACGATTATTTGATATTCGATCAAAATCCCTATGGAGACGATACTTTTCTTATCAATATATTACTAGTGCGATCGGTACACTTGCCGGGAAGCATCAAGTTTTTGGTGCCGTTGCCGGGGATTGGCATTTCTTATATCATATAAAAGATTGGATTTTCTGAATACCTTTATTTTATTTTTATCTATTTTTTTATTTATTTGAAAAGTTCTACTATTCTCCTTTCTGAGTTGTTGATAAACCCCTAGTTCACCAGGTTTTTCAGCATGAATAAGTATCAATTTGTGTGATTAATTGGATGAAAAAGAGGTTAATGTCCTGGAAATCCCTCAAGTTCAAGTTCTGAAAGCTTTGTTGAAAATTTACATTGTCTTGTAGGGAAAGGAAGCCCAAAAAGCAGCAGAAAGAAGGAAGAAGATTTTGGAGAAAGGGAGAATGCCTAAGTGTTGAGAGCTAAAACGCCCACACATAATGTTTTAGCGCGCTGCTACAAATTGAAGGCAAAAGTTGCTGGTGCTGAGCGCTAAAACATCCACACAGAACGTTTTAGCCCGTTGCTGCAAACTAAGAGCGAAAGTTGCTGGTGTCGAGCGCTAAAATGTCCACACAGAACATTTTAGTGCGCTGCTATTGGAAAAGCTTCGGGTCTTGGGCGCTAAAACCTCCTGATCAAACGTTTTAGCGCCCTTATGTGGGAAAAGACTCTGGTCTCGGACGCTAAAACTTTCAAATTAAGTGTTTTAGTTTTGGAGTCAGTTAAAAGCAGTTGGGAATCTGCCAGCCATGGACGCTAAAACTCCCACCAAGAACGTTTTAGCTCCCAATGCAGTTAAAAGCAGTTGGACATCCGTCAATCTTGGACGCTAAAACGCACATCATGAACGTCTTAGCACCCATTATGATGATGAGAGTGAAACTGCTGATGATGATACTTCTGACCATGCTGCTCAGGCCACTGAGGGAGAGACTATTGCTGCTGCTGATCAGGAGGTTGGCGGTCCATCGGCTGGAACGAGTGCTGGTGTAGCAAAGGATCCGTCTGATGCTGATTATACACAACTTCCTCATTCTGATCCAGGCGATCCTTTTGATTCAGATGATGAGGATGTAGCGTCCTACATGGACTCTTGATTTTTCAGTTTTTCGTTCTCTTACTGTTATTTTAGTTTATTTTGTTGACTGGTTTATTTATCTAATTTGGTTAAGTTCATTGAGATTTCATTATTTTGTTTGATACACATTGCGATAGTACTGATGCTATTGGTTATATATGAATGTGTTTCAGTGATCCACTGCTATTTTAGATTTAAATTAGTTGCTAGGGACAACAACGTTTAAATCTAGGAATTGGGGTGTGATTGAATGACATGCGAACTTCATGGAGTTGTCACACGAGTGGATGAGCCATAACAGGGAAACATCTCAATCTCTTTTCTTTAGTTTTTCTTTGTGAATAGATTTTTAGTGTAATTTAGATGTTAGTTGTAACTCAGAATTTGGATTTCAGTTTTTTTTTATGAAATTCCATGAGGATTTGACTGATCAGAATTTTAGATGATTGATCAAATTAAGGATATAATCTTATGCATTGCATGTTGAGAAATCAAATGATTGCATGACATATTCAATATGTAAGAGAAAAGAGATTAGTTTTGATGCATAGAGAGAAAGTCAAGCATGCACTCTGAACTGTGAGGAAATTGAGCCTATACAGAAATTTTTGTTCAGAGAGCATTTCACTGCATGAGTAACTCTAGAACTTGCCTTGTTTCTTGTTTGAAATGGTTGATGATGTATAGGGTAGAGCTATTTCCTTCTTAAACCAGAAAGTCAAATGTCAACCCTTAAGTTCCTGTTGCATGAAACCTTTGAGCCTAGCCTGTTGTTGATAAACCACCACATCTATTCCAATCTTTAGATTAAAAGTTTCAGATAATTGATAAGGGATGGAGTGTTTTGTGGGGAGGAAGGTATTTTTGCAAAAAGTGAATGTACAAGGTGTTTGAAACATGAGGAAGAAGGAAAGGAAATAAAAAGAAAAGAAGAAAAGGTTGTGAAACACAAAGTGTTTGGAAGAGATAGAGGAAAATGTTAAAACACACAAAGTGTCTGAAAGAAAAAGAAAGAAAAAGAAATTTTTTGTTAAAGACACAAAGTGTCAGGAAGAAAAGGAGGAAGAAAGGTTCAAAGAAAAAAAAAGCACAATGAATGAAAAGGAAGAAAGATTGGGGAATTAGGAAGAAATTGATAAATACTGTGGTTCCCTCTTATCTGAATCTGATTCATTTGATCTGAGCTTCCCCTGCTACAGAAATCCTTACCTCTAGTCAAGCCACACACTAAGCCTTATTTCCAATCATACTAAGACCTTTTTGATCTGTCTTATAGATCATTTTTACCATGAATAGTGAGAAGATGGGAAAGCCTATGGAAGTTTGAGTGCACTGAAGAATGAGTGACAAGTTTATCCTTAAACACTAGTGAGCAAGAGTTAAATTCTCACAATTTTTGAGAAGTTCCTAGTGAGGGGGTGTTGTTGTTTGGAAAGTCTCTGTATGTCATCTTTACTGATCTGTTGAAAAACCACATATGATGTTGGGCAAGTCATAAGAAATAAGAGATTGCATGGTTGTAAGTTGTATCAATGTGATCTTTTGTTAAATTAAGTCTATCCTCATGAGTTTCATCTGTAAGAATCTTGAATCCTTCTCTGTTGTGAGTTCATTATTGAGGACAACAATGTCCAAATCTGGGAATTGTGATAAACCCCTAGTTCATCAGATTTTTCAGCATGAATTAGTATCAATTTGTGTGATTAATTGGATGAAAAAGAGGTTAATGTCCTGGAAATCCCTCAAGTGCAAGTTCTGAAAGCTTTGTTGAAAATTTACACTGTCTTGTAGGGAAAGGAAGCCCAAAAAGTAGAAGAAAAAAGGAAGAAGATTTTGGAGAAAGGGAGAATGCCTAAGTGTTGAGCACTAAAACGCCCACACAGAACGTTTTAGCGCGCTGCTACAAATTGAAGGCAAAAGTTGCTGGTGCTGAGTGCTAAAACGTCCACACAGAATGTTTTAGCGCGTTGCTGCAAACTAAGAGCGAAAGTTGCTGGTGCTGAGCGCTAAAACATCCATACCGAACGTTTTAGCGCGCTGCTGTTGGAAAAGTTTCGGGTCTTGGGAGCTAAAACCTCCTAATCAAACGTTTTAGCGCCCTTATGTGGGAAAAGACTCTGGTCTCGGACGCTAAAACTTTCAAATCAAGTGTTTTAGCGTTGGAGTTAGTTAAAAGCAGTTGGGAATCTGCCAGCCATGGACGCTAAAACGCCTATCAAGAACGTTTTAGTGCCCAATGCAGTTAAAAGAAGTTGGACATCCGTCAAGCCTGGACGCTAAAACACACATCATGAACGTTTTAGCGCCCATGTCATTTTTTTAGAAGAATTTGTAACACTATAAAAGGCAAAGGCCTTCACATTTTCTAATATAATTTTCTACCATATATCTCTCTCCTACATCAGATCACCAGATCTGACTTCTCTCTCTTACTTTCCAAATTCTTAGGAGTAGTGTTGTGTTAGTTAGTGTTTCATATGTAATTGCACTTGAAGATTGAAGACTTACTATCATGACAATGGAGTTTGATCTTTCTTCTTCTCTTGTCTTTATTTCAATTACGTCTGATTAGAGTCCTTTGTAGTCTGATTCAATGGAACTCAAGTGTGAATTTATGAATGGTTAATTAGATATTTTGTTTCTCTATTATGTGATTTGTATGAAGTTGTCTAGATCAATTCTTCATGTTAAGGGAATAATGTAGAACAGACATGTTTACATTGTTCTATAGTTGACAACTTTATCATTAGTGCTTTAGTAGTTAAGACATTGATGCTATGATACTGGTGTAATCTTAAGACCTTAGTAATTAATGCATGTATTATGAAAGGAATCACCAAGACATTGGGGTTTCTGATTAATGTGTCTATTAGGGTAGTAAGACATTACATCTTGATGATAAGTAAAAGGTTGATTAACATCACATAGTAGATAATTCATTATGGAAATTGGTTCATCCATAAGTTCATGCTTGAGGGAAATTGACATGTGACTACTTGTTAAGTTATATTCATATTTTGTTTGTTTTGCAATTCTTTAATTTTATGCAATCTAAATTTCTGGTGACAAGAAATCAATGCAATTCAGATCTTTTCGGTTGATTCAGCTCAATAACATCTGGTTGGTCAGTGCTTGACACAAATCCTCGTGGGAACAATATTTACTTATCATTTTATTACTTGTATGACTAGTGCACTTGCTAATCTGACAACAAGTTTTTGGCGTCGTTGCCGGGGATTTGATGTTCAACATTGACAAATACCATTAGTTGTTGAGATTGAATCTTTTATTTTTCAGCATTTTAATTTGACAATGCTCCAGTGGCTGATAGAAGAACAGGAATCATTAAGTTGGATGGATATGATGCTCTGCTAGCCAAGAATGATCAGTTGATGCAGACTCAGAAAGAGCAACAACAACAGTTGGATGCTCTCACTAAGCAACTTATCCTCTCAAAAGGTTGCTTCTGTGGACACTAAATGTGTGTGTGCAATTTGTGGGAAAAGCCATGTAACAGATGATTGTGATTATGGGGTATCTACAGAACAAGCCGAAGATAATGGAGTATGGTATGATCAGAGGAACCCTAACACCCAAGGGAGAAATCTGTATGTGCCCATATGGAAGAATAGGAATCAACACCCTGGGTTCAGTTACAGTTCCAACCATCAGTTAAATCCTCCATTGCATCCTCCTCCACCACATTCATCACAGTAAGGAGATACTTTTGCATGGGAGAAATATTTTGCCCAGTTATCTAAGACCACTCAAGATTTCATTCAAGGGTCAAATTTTTTCAGAGAAGAAACTTCTGCATTCATGCAAGAAACTAGAACTTCATTTAGAAACCAGGAAGCATCCATCCGAAATTTGGAGACACAGATTGGTCAGCTATCAAGGCAGATATCTGAGAGATCACAGGGCAAGTTCCCTGGTGATACAATGGTGAATCCAAAGGAGCACTGTAAATCTATTACTACAAGAAGTGGGCTTGTGCTTCAACCGGTTCAGAAGAAAGTGGAAGGCAAGAAGGATGAAGAAGAAGTAATTGTTGAGAATGTAGTGGAAGATGATGAAAAAGAAACAGTGAAGGAAGATAAGAAAAAATATGAGGTGGTTTTTGAAAATAACCCTTCACCTAAGAAGATGATAAAGTGGGAGAAGAAGAAAATGGCTGACAAGCAAGATCAGCCCATTAACTTGTCCCCATATGCTAAAGTTCCCTATCCTCAGAGGTTGAAGCAAGAAATCCAGAAACAGCATTATGCAAGATTTTTGGATATATCAACATTCCATTTGCTGAAGCCTTGGAGAACATGCCTTACTATGCTAAGTTCATGAAGGATCTTCTGTTTAGGAAGAGGAAACTGAAGGATGGTGAGACAGTGGCCTTAACAGAAGAGTGTAGTGCCCTTATCCAGAAGAAGCTTCCACCAAAATTAAAAGATTCAGGAAGTTTCAGCATCCCTATTGCCATTAGAGATGTGGAAGTAGGGAAGACACTTTGTGATTTGGGGGCCAGCATAAATCTGATGTCATTGACTGTATGTAGAGCCTTGGGAATCAAAACATTGAAGGATACTAATCTTATTCTGCATCTTGCAGATAGATCCATCAAGAGACCGGAAGGTGTGGTAGAAGATGTTTTGGTTAAGGTGGATAAGTTCATTTTTCCAGTGGACTTTATGATTCTTGATATGGAAGCAGAAGATACTGAAAGCCCTATACTTCTAGGGAAGACATTCTTAGCAGCTGCTAGATCCCTGATTGATGTTGAACAAGGGAAGTTAATGATAAGGGTGAATGAGGAGACAATCACAATTGATGTGTTTGAAGCAATTAAACATCCTGTTGATGTGGAGGATTGTTTCAGGATTGATATCATTCAGGAGGTTGTGGATGAAGTGATAGGAGAAGAGGACCTGTTATTAGGGGAAGACAAATGTAAGGAAGAGACTAGTGAGGAATATTATCAGGAAGAACCGGTAGTTGAGGAGTTTGAATAGAAGGTGGATGACATTCCTAAGGGAGCACCTAAGGTAGAACTAAAAGAACTACCTTCAAATCTGAAATATGTGTTTCTTGGGGATGATCAAACCTACCCAGCCATTATCAATGCATTATTGTCTGAAGAGGAGGAAGTGAAGTTGGTAGAGGTGCTCAAGAAGAACAAGACAGCCATGGGCTGGTCATTTTCTGATCTTAAGGGTATCAACCCTTCATTCTGCACTCACAAGATACTGATGGAAGAAGAAGTCAAACCAGTGAGGCAACCACAGAGGAGACTTGATCCCACTCTGAAAGCGGTAGTGAGGAAAGAGGTGGTGAAGTTACTTGATGCTGGAATGATTTACCCTATCTCAGATAGTGCTTGGGTGAGTCCAGTTCAAACAGTACCCAAGAAAGGAGGGATGACTGTAGTCAGAAATGAAAACAATGAACTGATCCCTACAAGAACAGTGACTGGCTGGAGGATGTGTGTAGACTACCGGAGACTTAACAAGGCAACTCGAAAGGACCATTTCCCTATTCCATTCCTGGACCAGATGCTGGAGAGATTGGCAGGACATGCTTTCTACTGTTTCTTAGACGGATACTCAGGCTACAATCAGATAGCGGTGGCTCCGGAAGATCAGGAGAAGACTGCATTCACTTGCCCCTATGGAATCTTTGCATACCGGAGGATGCCTTTTGGCCTATGCAATGCACCAGGAACTTTTCAAAGGTGCATGCTTTCCATATTCTCTGACATGGTAGAAAGATGCATTGAGATATTCATGGATGATTTTTCTGTGTTTGGTCCTACTTTTGATGCATGTTTAGAAAACTTGGATAGTGTTTTGAAAAGATGCCAAGATTGCAATCTTGTGCTGAATTGGGAGAAATGTCACTTCATGGTGACATAGGGTATTGTTTTGGGACACAAAGTGTCCAACAGAGGAATTGAAGTAGATAAGGCCAAGATCTCTGTTATTGAGAAACTACCCCCTCCCATAAATGTTAAAGGTGTGAGAAGTTTTCTAGGACATGCTGGATTTTACCGTCGTTTCATAAAAGACTTTTCAAAAATAGCAAAATCATTGTTCAAGTTGTTAGGAAATGATCAAGAATTTTTGTTTACTGATGACTGCTTGCATGCATTTAATGTGTTGAAAGACAATTTGATTACTGCACCCATAATCATGGCACCTGATTTTTCATTACCTTTTGAACTTATGTATGATGCCAGTGATTTTGCTGTGGGGGTAGTGCTAGGCCAAAGGAAGGATAAATTATTGCATGTCATTTACTATGCTAGTAAAATTCTTAATGAAGCACAAAAGAATTATGCTACTACAGAAAAAGAGTTATTGGCAATAGTGTATGCATTTGACAAATCCAGGTCATATCTGCTAGGGTCCAAGGTTATTGTTTACACTGACCATGCAGCTTTGAAGTATTTGTTAGCCAAGCAGGATGCTAAGCCCAGGTTACTCCGATGGATGTTACTTCTGCAAGAGTTTGAAGTAGAAATTAAGGACAAAAATGGAGTTGAAAACTTGGTAGCTGGTCATTTATCCATGACACAGAGACAGACTTACAAGAGGGTCCGGAAGTAGTGATCAAGGAAGAGTTTCCTGATGAGAAAACACTAGCTATAAGCACTGTTTCCCAGTTGGTGCACGATCAAGTTTTGTCTGTTGACACCCCACCATGGTTTGCTGATTTTGCTAACTACAGAGCTGCTGGAGCCATGCCAAAGGATTTCACTTACCAATAGAGGAAGAAATTTCTGCATGATGTGAGGAGATACATCTGGGATGAACCATACCTCTTCTATAGATGTTCTGATGGAGTAATAAGAAGATGCATTCCAGAGGAGCAGCAAAAGAGTGTTTTATGGCACTGTCATGGTTCAGCCTATGGTGGCCACTTTGCAGGTGAGAGAACAGCAGCCAAGGTTTTGATGAGTGGTTTTTACTGGCCCACATTGTACAAGGATGCCAGAAAATATATGGAGGCATGTGACAACTGCCAAAGAACTGGGAACATCTCCAGGAGACATGAAATGCCTTTGAATAACATACTGGAGGTGGAGATTTTTGATGTTTGGGGTATGGATTTCAAGGGACCCTTCCCTTCATCCTACTCTAACAAGTATATCCTGATAGCAGTTGACTATGTTTCAAAATGGGTTGAAGCCATAGCCACACCAACTAATGATTCTCGGGTAGTGATTGCCTTTTTAAGAAAGAACATCTTTGCCAGATTTGGAATTCCGAGAGCCATAATCAGTGATGGGGGCACTCATTTTGATAATAGGTGGGTTGAATATGATCTTGCAAAGTATGGAGTCTGGCACAAGATAAGCACTCTGTACCATCCACATACTTGTGGTCAAGTTGAAATTTCCAACAGGGAATTGAAAAGAATATTGGAGAAGACTGTTGGTAATGCTAGGACTCAATGGTCCAAGACACTTGATGACACCTTGTGGGCATACATGACAGCATTCAAGACTCCAATTGGAATGTCTCCATTTCAATTGTTGTTTGGGAAAGCATGTCATTTGCCTGTTGGGTTGGAGCATAGAGCATTGTGGGCTGTCAAGTTTTTAAACTTTGAATCCAAGGCAACAGGTGAGAAAAGGTTATTGCAATTGGATGAACTGGATGAATTCCGTCTTAAAGCATATGAGAGTGCCAGCCTATACAAGGAGAAGACCAAGTTATGGCATGATAGGAAGATCAATTTCAAAGTGGGAGACCAGGTGCTGTTATTTAACTCCAGGTTGAAATTGTTTCCAGGCAAGTTGAAGTCCAGATGGTCTGGACCGTTTGTAGTTAAGAGCATGAAGCCTTATGGAGCGGTGGAAATTTGTTCTTGGGACTCTGACCGAAGTTTTACTGTTAACGGTCAGAGGTTGAAACTTTACATTGGATGTGCTGTGGATAGGCAACTGATTTAAGTTTCCTTGTTGGAGGTAAGTTAGATCATAACCGTTAGGCTCGCGACGTTAAACACGCGCGGAGTGGGAGGCAACCCACTGTATCAGGTATGTAACATTAATGTTAATACCATGTCTAAAGAAGAGAAGAGGGAAAAGTTTTGAGAAATTTTAAGAAAATAAATTCTGACAAGTGATGGGTGCTAAAACTTCCATTCTGGACATTTTAGCATTCTAAGAGTTGCACTACGTGCAAACTCTGGCCATGCACGCTAAAACGTGATAACTGAACGTTTTAGCGCTCCAAAAGAGTACCTATATGAGAACTCTCTGGCCAAAAGCGCTAAAACGTTCATACAGACCGTTTTAGTGTTTTACTAATGCATCAATTGCAAGCACTCTGGCCCAGCGTGCTAAAACGTCCATCAAGACCGTTTTAGCACAGTGCTGCACACACTCTGGCCCACGTTTCCATCAAGACCAAACCAACACCTTGAACTTGTATATGCTTAAAAATGGATCCTTTAACGTGTACTACAAGACCGTTTTAGCACAGTGCTGCACACAATGTGTGCCCACTTTTCTGGTCCTGGGCACTAAAATGCTTGGTTTCAACGTTTTAGCGCCGTGTCACTTACTTTGAAATACACGGTTTTCCCTCACTTCTCCCTCACTCTTTTATTCAATACACTCATTCTCTCCTCTTACCAATTTACAATTTCTTTTTGATTCTCTCTTCTAAATTCCATTCCTCTTATCAACATCAAGGTATGTATCATTTTTCCTTCCTTCTCCATTTATTCTTGCATAATTCTTGTGTTCATGAAAATTATCTAGGGTTCTTAGGTTTTGATTTTTTTATTTTCTTTATCATGATTCCATATAGTTCATATTATATATATACTTGTTGTTGTTGTGTTGTGTTGAAGATTATGAATGGTTTTTGGGGTTAAGAGGTATTCCCCATCGTATTTCACTCTACACCCTAGGCACACACACACACAAGGTGTTCGACAGAATAACTGACTCAGAATAGTCAGGGCGCCAAAACGCTGGTCCTCCACGTTTTAGCGCTCAGTCAGTTTCACACACGTTTACGGCCAGGCTGCTAAAACGCTCACAGTGACCATTTTAGCGCCTAGGCCCTGCTGCATACATGATTTGGTTTTCTGATTTTGGGCATTGTGGGGGTGTTTACTGGCATAATTGGGATCTAATTGCACCACTTCTTCAATTTAAATCTGGGAATTGGATCCCATGTTGTTCCATGCTGTACTGATTTGTTTTCTTTGCTGAACAGGATTATGTCTACACCTCCACCAAAGAAAAGTGGCAAGAAGAGGTCCAGGGTGTCTCAGACTTCTGCACCTACACCACCTCCTCCTGCTTTTGATGCTCATTTTTGGAGGAGTGCTGAGCAAGAGGTCCGTTTTACCAAAAAGACTTCTTCTAGGCCATTTGTCCGGGAAAGGCAGTTTGTCCTGGACACGGATGAGTATCCCGAATTCCAGTCTCAGCTGAAGACTAGGGAATGGGTAACATTTGGTGAGATTCTGGTGAACAGCAGCCCGGCCATAACACGAGAATTTTTTTCCTATGCTTATAATGGTGATGAGGGTGGTAAGAGGCATTTTGTTAGTTGGGTGCAAGTCAAATATGACGTCCACACTATTCCGAAGCTTCTAAAGATCCGGCATTGTGATTATATCCAGAACCAAAATTGTGAATTCCGGAAAAATTGGCAGAAAATTGACATTCCACCCAGGAGAAGGGACCCTGCATTTGAGACTTGGACCCAGTTGGGGGCAGCTGAACCTATATTGCAAACCATAGCTAAGCCTGGTGAAAAATGGGAAATGACCAAGGATAAGGTAAATCCTAAGTTGCTGTGGTTGAGGCAACTTAATGGAGAAGCCCGGGTTTGGTTCCATTTCGTGCTCTCTAATGTTATGCCTTCCTCCAATCAAGCGGAGGTAATTCTGATGAGAGCTGTTCTGATATCCACCATCATGACAAAAGGGAAAGTGGAGCTTCCCATCCTTCTTCAGGATAGTATCTATGACATGGCCCATTCTGATAGCAGTACACATGCTTTAGGTCACTGTTCTCTGATCCAGCTTTTATGTCAGAAAGCTGGTGTTGATGTTACTGATAATGGAGTGCTAGTTAAGTTTCACCCCAAAATTAATGCCAAGCTGATAAGGGACCAACTGAGGATTGGAGGAGATGGACCTACAGGGATGACACCTGGCAGAAAACTCAAGGCTGAGGCAGATGCTGAGATTGAAAAAGGATAAGATCGGGGGAACAGTGGCTGATCAACGCTGACATTCGTATGGGGAATTTACACCGTTGTCTCAAGTTTATGCAGGCGAGTCAGCAATCATTTCAGACTCACGTGATTAAAATGCTGACCGATATCTGTGAGGCCCAGGGCTTAGAGACAGCTGCATTCCAGCCTGCTGTTTACCCTCATTCCGAGGAAGAGGATGCATTTGAGGCAGCTGTTCGCACCCATTATGATGATGATAGTGAAACTGCTGATGATGATACTTTTGACCATGCTGCTCAGGCCACTGAGGGAGAGACTATTGTTGTTGCTGATCAGGAGGTTGGCGGTCCATCGGCTGGAATGAGTGCTGGTGTAGCAAAGGATCCGTCTGATGCTGATTATACACCCCTTCCTCTTTCTGATCCAGGCGATCCTTTTGATTCAGATGATGAGGATGTAGCGTCCTACATGGACTCTTTATTTTTCAGTTTTCCGTTCTGTTACTGTTATTTTAGTTTATTTTGTTGACTGGTTTATTTATATAATTTGGTTAAGTACATTGAGATTTCACTATTTTGTTTGATACACATTGCGATAGTACTGATGCTATTGGTTATATATGAATGTGTTTCAGTGATCCACTGCTGTTTTAGATTTAAATTAGTTGTTAGGGACAACAACGTTTAAATCTGGGAATTGGGGTGTGATTGAATGGCATGCGAACTTCATAGAGATGTCACACGAGTGGATGAGCCAAAATAGGGAAACATCTCAATCTCTTTTCTTTAGTTTTTCTTTGTGAATGAATTTTTAGTGTAATTTAGATGTTAGTTGTAGTTCAGAATTTGGATTTCGGTTTTTTTTTTTTATGAAATTCCATGAGGATTTGACTAATCAGAATTTTAGATGATTGATCAAATTAAGGATATAATCTTATGCCTTGCATGTTGAGAAATCAAATGATTGCATGACTCATTCAATGTGTAAGAGTAGAGAGATTACTTTTGATGCATAGAGAGAAAGTCAAGCATGCACTCTGAACTGTGAGGAAATTGAGCCTATACAGAAATTTTTGTTCATAGAGCATTTCACTGCATGAGTAACTCTAGAACTTTCCTTGTTTCTTGTTTGAAATGGTTGATGATGTATAGGGTAGAGGCATTTTCTTCTTGAATCAGAAAGTCAAATGTCAACCCTTAAGTTCCTGTTGCATGAAACCTTTGAGCCTATCCTGTTGTTGATAAACCACCACATCTATTCCAATCCTTTAGATTAAGAGTTTCATATAAGTGAAAAGGGGTGGAGTGTTTTGTGGGGAGGAAGGTATTTTTGCAATAAGTGAATGTCGTGTTTGAAACATGAGGAAGAAGGAAAGGAAATAAAAAGAAAAGAAGAAAAGGTTGTGAAACACAAAGTGTTTGGAAGAGATAGAGGAAAGTGTTAAAAGACACAAAGAGTCTGAAAGAAAAAGAAAGAAAAATAAATTTTTTGTTAAAGACACAATGTGTCAGGAAGAAAAGGAGGAAGAAAGGTTCAAAGAAAAAAAAAAAGCACAATGAATGAAAAGGAAAAAGATTGGGGAATTAGGAAGAAATTGATAAATAGTGTGATTCCCTCTTATCTGAATCTGATTCATTTGATCTGAGCTTCCCCTGCTACAGAAATCCTTACCTCTAGTCAAGCCACACACCAAGCCTTATTGCCAATCATACTAAGACCTTTTTATCTGCCTTATAGATCATTTTTACCATGAATAGTGAGAAGATGGGCAAGCCTATAGAAGTTTGAGTGCAGTGAAGAATGAGTGACAAGTTTATCCTTAAACACTAGTGTGCAAGAGAGTTAAATTCTCACAATTTTTGAGAAGTTCCTAGTGAGGGGGTGTTGCTGTTTGGAAAGTCTATGTATGTCATCTTTACTGATCAGTTGAAAAACCACGTATGATGTTGGACAAGTCATAAGAAATAAGAGATTGCATGGTGTTAAGTTGTATCAATGTGATCTTTTGTTAAATTAAGTCTATCCTCATGAGTTTCATCTGTAAGAATCTTGAATCCTTCTTTGTTGTGAGTTCATTATTGAGGACAGCAATGTCCAAATCTGGTAATTGTGATAAACCCCTAGTTCATCAGGTTTTTCAGCATGAATTAGTACGAATTTGTGTGATTAATTAGATGAAAAAGAGGTTAATGTCCTGGAAATCCATCAAGTGCAAATTCTGAAAGCTTTGTTGAAAATTTACACTGTCTTGTAGGGAAAGGAAGCCCAAAAAGCAGAAGAAAGAAGGGAGAAGATTTTGGAGAAAGGGAGAATTCCTAAGTGTTGAGCGCTAAAACGTCCACACAAAACATTTTAGCACGCTGCTACAAATTGAAGGCAAAATTTGCTGGTGCTGAGTGCTAAAATGTCCACACAGAACGTTTTAGCGCGTTGCTGCAAACTAAGAGCAAAAGTTGCTGGTGATGAGCGCTAAAACGTCCACACAGAACGTTTTAGCGCGCTGCTATTGGAAAAGTTTCAGGTCTTGGGCAATAAAACTTCCTTATCAAACGTTTTAGTGCCCTTATGTGGGAAAAGACTCTGGTCTCGGACGCTAAAACTTTCAAATCAAGTGTTTTAGCGTTAGAGTCAGTTAAAAGCAGTTGGGAATCTGCCAGCCATGGACGCTAAAACGCCAATCAAGAACGTTTTAGCTCCCAATGCAGTTAAAAGCAGTTGGACATCCGTCAAGCCTGGACGCTAAAACGCACATCATGAACGTTTTAGCGCCCATGTCATTTTTTTAGCAGAATCTGTAACACTATAAAAGGCAAAGGCCTTCATATTTTCTAATATAATTTTCTACCATATATCTCTCTCCTACATTGATGCTCACCGGCAAGTATACCGATCGCACAAGTAATAAAGTGATAAATAAAGTTCGTCTCCACAGGGATTGGGATCTAATATCAATTAAACTTTTTCTCAAAGAATGGAAGAATTCAAATAGGGTTTTGACAAATATTGTCAATTTGATGGAAATTGAATTTTGAAAATAAAAGACTTGTTTTTGTGTTTTTAGATTGAAGAATAAAACAATAAAACAATAAAATTGATTTGTAAAGAAGATGAGAAAAACATTGTAGCCAGGGTTCATTCACCAAATGATCTCCGCTTTTTACTCCGGATTGATTTACACTAATTATTTATATAATCACTCAGATAAATTATCCTCTAAAAAAGAGTTAATAGTTAACCCTCAATTCCTTGCAAGGTTAACCCTTTAATCCCATGAGAAACCCCAATTCCTTGCAATGTTTCTCAAGGGATCAAGCAATGGGCGTGATAATTTAAGCATCTGCAATCGTATACACGTCTATTCCTAGCACGCATACAGATTGTTATCTTACCCCCTTTCGAGATCAAAACCCCAATATTCCTATCTAGGGTTTTGATCCTCAGAATATCCCCAACTATTAGATCGATCAATTCTAACAAAGGGAATATCAAATTCGCACAGAGTAATGATAAAGATAATTATATAAATCAAAAAACATAAACCAATCCTTCATATCAAGGGTTCACATATGGATCGTGACCCTGACTACAATAAAAATGATCTAGCCGATCAACATATTGATCGCTGATCTAAAATTCAACATAAAAAATAAAAGAGAAAGAAAAAGAAGATGAAGACGAAGAACGAAGAACAACTCCAGTGCCCTTCTCCTCCAATCTCCAGATCTGCCTCTCAACCACCTGTATCTGTGTTCTTTTTTTCTTCCAATCTGCAAAGTCTGCCGACCTAATTGCATAAAAGGTCCCTTTTATATTGTTTTCTTCTCGTTCTAAAAATGCCCCTCAAAAACACGGAGATCCGTCCCGCAAACCGGCGCCGGTTGGCGCCGGTTTGGCGCAAGTCGGCGCCACGCTACTGCCAGAATTAAAAACTAGAACAAATTGCTCGCAAAGTGGCGCTAGTTGGCGCCATTTTGGCGCCACTAGGCGCCACCAAAAGTCACAAAATATTATGGCGCTGGTAGGCTTCAATTTGGCGCTACTTGGCATGGAAATGGCGCCAAGTAGCGCCACTTTACTGCCATTTCTTTTGATTTTCCAAAATCCGGCGCCGGTTGGCGCCATAGTGGTGCCAGTTAGCGCCACTTCCAAAGTACCGCTGTGCAGTTCGGAAACTGGCGCGGGTGTGCGCCAATGTGGTGCCGGTCCGCGCCATGCTTCTGGAATTTGTAGTGTGTTGCACCCGTGTAGAATTGCATTACAGGCATTTTATATTTTTCACTTCTTTTCCCTGTAAAAATACAACTAAAAGGTGAATATTATTGACATAGAAAGAATCAATATAATTAGCAAATATGTATTTAAATTGCTCTCTTATAACTCTATTCTTGTCAATTTTAACATAGAAAAATCACACTTGCCAGAGGCACATCAAACCATTCCCAGATTTAAACGTTGCTGTCCCCAGCAATGTAAAAGACTTAATCCAGGAAATATTCGCTTAATCCAACATAACAATCATAGACACTATCAGATACAATTTGTCATGCATGCCTGACTCAATATCATGAACTTCCAATAATGCCATCACCTTCTTAAATATATAAGTCTACATTGATTACCCCTCACACAGATAAATAATGTTCACTCAGCACTCAGTGTTTAAGGGTATCATAAGCACTCAATTACTCAAAGCTATAACACTACCATATGCTTGATTATATTCTCAAAAATTCTTAAAATTGAAGAATCAAACACATGCATCAATTGATCAAAAGGACTTCACAGGTTGTAACTTGGCCGGGGTAATAGGTAGGAAAATTTGGATAGTAGCTCAAACAATAAAGAGAATGAAAACTGATATTATTTCACTTTTAACAGATTCAATCAATTGTTTTGCTCCACTAACATTCCCACAGAATTTCGGGAATTAATTCCTTCCAACCACCTTTTATTTTTTTCCTTTTTATTGCTTTTCACTTTACCCTTTTTCATTTTGCCCTTTCTCTCTTTTTTTTTTTTCCCCTTAATTACTTGACCATTGTGGAGCTTACCTCAATTTCTTTATTTTATTTTCAACACATTCAATTATTCAATCTCAACTAAGGTAAGTCCTATGAATATTGGCTAAGCCATTAATCAGGCCACAGGTCATTTTACAACAAATCAGTTCAGGCTCAAAGGGCTAGCAAGGGAGAATTTCATACAGGTGGGCTATTTTGGCCAATAGCTAATAAGAACAAAATGCCTTTATCATATCAATCAATGCATGCATCACAGAGAAACAAATCAAGTTCTAGAGTATTACAACAGTGAGGCCTTTCAACAAAAATTTTAGTGTTTAGGCTCAAAACCTCACAGCTATGGTATCAATGCAGACTCAAGAAAATTGACTTCAGACATTATCAGAATTCACAATCTTAATTCAGACAAACGAGCAATCATGAAATCTAATTATGCCTATGCAATGTTATGTCAGAAAGTCATACAATATATTCCAAGAATTTAATCATGTACATTAAAAAGATGAGCACATTTAAACCTGGGATTTGTTCAAAACACACATTTTTTTATTTATTTTAAAAAAAATTTAATGGCACACCAAATAACTATAAAAATAACTAAGAAAATTAAAAGAGTTAGAATATCTCCCCTGATAGAAGAATTGCAGTTCTAAGGTGCAAGCCTACCATTCCCAGATTTAGAGCATTGCTGTCCTCAGCAATAATTAAACCCCAAGAAGGAAGAAAATCCTGCACAATAGAACAAATAGTGGCATATAGAAGAAACTATAATGCACACATTAAAACATCAGAGAAAAATATACCAACACAAAATAACTTAAAAATACGAAACAAAAAAAATAAACTAATATACAATATCTCCATCAGCAAGGAGATAAGATCAGCCCTCCATGTCATCCCCCTCAGCAGTGTGGGATGACTCAGCAAATGAAGGGTCTGGTGGTACTGGTTGCCTTGGTGTATGGGACCACCATTCCCAGATTTGATCCAAACCATGGATCCATGTTAAGAACTCTTTGAAACATTGATTTTTCTGAGAGATAGAGTCTCGGTGTCTCTTGTCAAAGAATCTTCTTTTTGAAGCCTTCATTTGTCGGTGATTCGCATATATTGTCCAACCAATGTCAAAAAGTTTGACCACCTCCTTTCTCAGTACCTTCTTCCTTATAGGATGACGTCTCCTTTGGGGTTTCCTCCCATGTTTGTCATCATCCTCATTGAGAATTTTGTGGGTATGGGAAGAAGGATCTTTATCCTTCAAATCAGTCTCTCGTTCCTTCAGTGCTTCAATCACCGCCTCCTTATTACCCAAGAAGACATCTTTTAGAGTTTGAGGAGGCTCCTTCAATTCAACTCTTGAGGCACTATCTTCTTTGTCCTCTTCTTTCTTTAAAACATCAAGATTAAAACAATCATCTTTGGGAGAAGAATGTTTTATTGAGTCAAAGACGTTGATGGTAACGACCTCATCATTCATTCTTAGCTCAAGCTTCCCGTTTTCAACATCAATCAATGCACGAGATGTAGCTAAGAAAGGTCTTCCCAAAAGAAGAGGCATCTCTTTTTCTTCCCCCATATCAAGTACCACAAAATCAGCAGGAAAGATGAACTTGTCCACCTTCACAAGAACATCTTCAATGATTCCACTAGGTTTCCTTAAAGATCTATCAGCAAGTTGAAGAGAAACCATAGTGGGTTTTAGTTCCGTGATCCCCAAAGATTTGCAAATAGAAAGAGGCATCAAATTAATGCTCGCCCCAAGATCACATAGTGCCCTTCTGATTTTTGTATTACCAATTTCAATGGGAATGTTGAAGCTTCCGGGATCACGAAGCTTAGGAGGATATTTTCTTGTAAGGATAGCACTGCACTCCTCAGTAAGTGCTACAGTTTGGCACTCTTGTAACTTGTGCTTCCTTGACAAAAGATCTTTCATAAATTTAGCATAATTTGGCATATTGACCAAAGCTTCAGCAAATGGAATATTAATATGAAGCTTTTTGAAAAGGTCCAGGAACCTGCCATAATGCTTTTTCTGGTCATCCTGTTTGAATCTTTCAGGATATGGTGCCATAGCCCTTACATATTCAGGTTTGAGCTCAAACCTCTTCTTTTTAACTGGCTTCTCCACTTCAGTAGGTTTCTCAATTTCTTTTTCTTTTTCAGGCTCACCTGCAGTATCTATCTTCTTTTCAGCTTCAGGAGATGGAAGTACTTTCCCACTTCTAATTGTGATGGCCATACAGTCTTCCCTTGGGTTAGTAACTATGTTACTAGGGAAAGTACCTGGAGTTCTATCAGCTAGTTGTTTAGCCAGCTGGCCAATTTGATTCTCTAGATTTCTGATAGAAGCCTGTGTATTCTTTGTATTGGCCCGAGTCTCTTCCATAAAAGCATTAGAATGTTGAGCCATTTGTCCAACTAATCTCTCCAAATCAGATGGTTCTTTAGTTTGGATTGGTGGGGGTTGCAAATAGTTATTAGAATTGAAACCAAGACCAGTCCCCTGCACCCTCCTCTGAAAGTTATTACTTACAGAAGGAAAATTCTGATTACTTGGGATATTTTGTGGTGGAGGTCTTTGATCATACCAGACGCCATTCACTTGCACTTGTTGAGGAGGATCAGAAGCCATCAAAGAAGGACACTCATTAGACTCATGATTGTCCTGGCAATATTCACATACAACAGCAAAAGCATGAGTCTGAACACCCGCAAGCTGCATCTTGTCAAGCCTTGAGGTCAAGTTTGCTAACTGCTGATATAATAATTTATTTTCAGCTAGCACCACATCATTACCTTCAAGTTGAATGATACCTCTCTTAGGCTTAGATGACAAGCCTTCATTTTCATTTGCAGCCATTCTTTCAATCAACTCGAGAGTCTCATTTGCTCTCAAGGATTTGATAGTGCCACCTGCTGCACCATTCAACACCATCCTCACTTCAGGTTTACAACCGTTGAAAAAGATTCTCACCTGATTACTAGTAGTCAAGCTATAATGAGGACACCTCCTCATTAAATCCTTGAACCGGTTCCATGCTGCACACATAGATTCACCATCAGATTGAATGAAATTGGTGATATCATTCACCATCTGATTGTATCTCTCCATCGAGAAGAACTCAGCAAAGAACTTCTGTGATAAATCATCCCAAGTAGGAATGCTTCTCGCCGGCTGCCTTTCCAACCAATTAAGAGCTTTCCCTTTAACAGAAAAAGGGAACAACCTCAACCTGATTGCGTCATTAGAAACCTGCGGATGCTTGGTTGAGTCACAGATCATCAGGAACCTGTCAATGAACCTGTGAGGATCTTCATTCTCCTCTCCACCAAACTGAGCTCTCTCCACCAATTGAATATTGGAAGACTTAAGTTGCCAATTATTGTTACCAATATCAGGTTGAACAATGCTTGAGTTAGGCATATTAAAAGATGGAGTCAGAATAGTATCCATGAATGGATTGTCTGCAACATTGTTTGCGGCCATGATTTGTGATTCTTCAGGCAGAGTTTCCTGTTTCTCTTTTCAGTCCTTGTGATCTCAGAATCAAATGGAAATTCTGCAGTTTTAACTCGCATACAACTCAGAAAGAGATCAGTAGCACTTTTCAACAAGAATAATAAATAAAAAATTTAAAAAAAAATAAATAAAAAAAAAAATTCACAAATATTCACAAATCCAATCTTTAAAATCAAGATTATATGATATAAGATAAACCAATCCCCGGCAACGGCGCCAAAAACTTGATGCTCACCGGCAAGTATACCGATCGCACAAGTAATAAAGTGATAAATAAAGTTCGTCTCCACAGGGATTGGGATCTAATATCAATTAAACTTTTTCTCAAAGAATGGAAGAATTCAAATAGGGTTTTGACAAATATTGTCAATTTGATGGAAATTGAATTTTGAAAATAAAAGACTTGTTTTTGTGTTTTTAGATTGAAGAATAAAACAATAAAACAATAAAATTGATTTGTAAAGAAGATGAGAAAAACATTGTAGCCAGGGTTCATTCACCAAATGATCTCCGCTTTTTACTCCGGATTGATTTACACTAATTATTTATATAATCACTCAGATAAATTATCCTCTAAAAAAGAGTTAATAGTTAACCCTCAATTCCTTGCAAGGTTAACCCTTTAATCCCATGAGAAACCCCAATTCCTTGCAATGTTTCTCAAGGGATCAAGCAATGGGCGTGATAATTTAAGCATCTGCAATCGTATACACGTCTATTCCTAGCACGCATACAGATTGTTATCTTACCCCTTTTCGAGATCAAAACCCCAATATTCATATCTAGGGTTTTGATCCTCAGAATATCCCCAACTATTAGATCGATCAATTCTAACAAAGGGAATATCAAATTCGCACAGAGTAATGATAAAGATAATTATATAAATCAAAAAACATAAACCAATCCTTCATATCAAGGGTTCACATATGGATCGTGACCCTGACTACAATAAAAATGATCTAGCCGATCAACATATTGATCGCTGATCTAAAATTCAACATAAAAAAATAAAAGAGAAAGAAAAAGAAGATGAAGACGAAGAACAAAGAACAACTCCAGTGCCCTTCTCCTCCAATCTCCAGATCTGCCTCTCAACCACCTGTATCTGTGTTCTTTTTTTCTTCCAATCTGCAAAGTCTGCCGACCTAATTGCATAAAAGGTCCCTTTTATATTGTTTTCTTCTCGTTCTAAAAATGCCCCTCAAAAACACGGAGACCCGTCCCGCAAACCGGCGCCGGTTGGCGCCGGTTTGGCGCAAGTCGGCGCCACGCTACTGCCAGAATTAAAAACTAGAACAAATTGCTCGCAAAGTGGCGCTAGTTGGCGCCATTTTGGCGCCACTAGGCGCCACCAAAAGTCACAAAATATTATGGCGCTGGTAGGCTTCAATTTGGCGCTACTTGGCATGGAAATGGCGCCAAGTAGCGCCACTTTACTGCCATTTCTTTTGATTTTCCAAAATCCGGCGCCGGTTGGCGCCATAGTGGTGCCAGTTAGCGCCACTTCCAAAGTACCGCTGTGCAGTTCGGAAACTGGCGCGGGTGTGCGCCAATGTGGTGCCGGTCCGCGCCATGCTTCTGGAATTTGTAGTGTGTTGCACCCGTGTAGAATTGCATTACAGGCATTTTATATTTTTCACTTCTTTTCCCTGTAAAAATACAACTAAAAGGTGAATATTATTGACATAGAAAGAATCAATATAATAAGCAAATATGTATTTAAATTGCTCTCTTATAACTCTATTCTTGTCAATTTTAACATAGAAAAATCACACTTGCCAGAGGCACATCATACATCAGATCATCCGATCTTACTTCTCTCTCTTACTTTCCAAATTCTTAGGAGTAGTGTTGTGTTAGTTAGTGTGTCATATGTAATTGCACTTGAAGATTGAAGACTTACTATCATGACAATGGAGTTTGATCTTTCTTCTTCTCTTGTCTTTATTTCAATTATGTCTGAGTAGAGTCCTTTGTAGTCTGATTCAATGGAACTCAAGTGTGAATTTATGAATGGTTAATTAGATATTTTGTTTCTCTATTATGTGATTTGTATGAAGTTATCTTGATCAATTCTTCATGTTAAGGGAATAGTGTAGAACAAACATGTTTACATTGTTCTATAGTTGACAACTTTATCATTAGTGTTTTAGTAGTCAAGACATTGATGCTATGATACTGGTGTAATCTTAAGACCTTAGTAATTAATGCATGTATTATAAAAGGAATCACCAATACATTGGGGTTTCTGATTAATGTGTCTATCAGGGTAGTAAGACATTACATCCTGATGATAAGTAAAAGGTTGATTAACATCACATAGTAGATAATTCATTATGGAAACTGGTTCATCCATAAGTTCATGCTTGAGGGAAATTGACATCTGACTACTTGTTAAGTTATATTTATATTTTGTTTGTTTTGCAATTCTTTAATTTTATGCAATCTAAATTTCTGGTGACAAGAAATCAATGCAATTCAGAACTTTTTGGTTGATTCAACTCAATAACATCTGGTTGGTCAGTGCTTGACACAAATCCTCGTGGGAACGATCTTTACTTATCATTTTATTACTTGTATGACTAGTTCACTTGCTAATCTGATAACAGTTGTATGCAAGGCAAAATTGTAGAATTTCCATTTGATTCGGAGATTACGAAGACTGAAAAGAGAAACAGAAAACTTTCTCGGAAGAAGCTTGCATTCAACGAGTTAGAGACTCTGTCTGAAGAATCACAAATAATGGCAGCAAATAATGATGCAGACAACCCATTCATGGATACTGTTCTTACTCCATCATTTAACAGGCCTAACTCAAGCATTGTTCAGCCTGATATTGCTAACAATAATTAGGAGCTCAAGTCTTCCAATATTCAATTAGTGGAGAGAGCTTAGTTTGGTGGAGAGGAGAATGGAGATCCTCATAGATCCAATATTCAATCCGGTTAAGGTTGTTTCCTTTTGCTGTTAAGGGAAAGGCTCTTAATTGGTTGGAAAGACAGCCTGCACGAAGAATTCCTACATGGGATGATTTGTCTCAAAAGTTCTTTGCTGAGTTCTACTCTATGGAGAGATACAATTAGATGGTGAATGATATCACCAATTTCACTCAATCAGAGGGTGAAACTATGTGTTGAGCTTGGAACAAATTTAAGGATTTAATGAGGAGGAGTCCTCATTATAACTTGACTGCAGGAAATCAAGTGAGAATATTCTTCAACGGTTGTAAACCAGACATTCAGATGGTGTTGAATGGTGCAGCAGGTGGCACTATTAGATCCTTGAGAGCAAATGAGACTCTTGAGCTGATTGAGAGAATGGCTGCTAATGAAAATGAAGGTTTGTCATTGATATGCGATCAACATATAAGAAATTACAAGACAAAAAGAAGAAGAAAGTGACTCAATCGATACAAGAAAGGCAGAAAAACTGTCAAAATTATCCAAAGTCTGAATATCAGGTGTTACACTGAGTTTGTACTGATCTCACAGGAAAGATGCAGTAAAAGAAGTCAAAAAGGATAAAGAAGAGCTAAAAGCCCACGCTGCCAGCGTGGGTATGGCGCTCACAGCGTGGGAAGCAAGAATATGGCAGAGGCTCCCGCGCTGAGAGCGCGAGATCCGCGCTATCAGCGCGGGAGACCAAAAAGAGGCAGAAGCTCCCACGCTCACAGCGCGGGAGTGGCGCTGTCAGCGTGGGAGGCGCGAAAGATGAAAGTTCAATTTTTGAAAATGAGGTCAAAGTCTCTTATAAATAAGCGACTCAACCTCATGAAGCAACACACCCAAAAAACCCTAAAGAGGCAGATCCGGCTGAAGGAGGAAGGAAGGCTTTCTTCGTGTTCATCGTCCCATTCGTGTACTTTTCTTCTATTTTATTTTCAGTTCATGTTGAATTCAGATCAGCGATCATGATGTTGATTGGCTAGATCTATTTTCTGTAGTCAGGGCCATGATCCCTTTGTGAACAATTGGTACGAAGGATTGAATCACTTTATGTGTTGATTTTAATATACTTCATTTTTATCTTGTGCGTATTGATATTATTTCTGTTAGATCTGATCAACCTGATAGGGGATGATATTCTGGGGATTAGGGTTTGCAATAGGAATATTGGAATTCTGATTCTGAAAGGAGATAAAGATGACGATTCATGCATGTTCTAGGAATAGACTTGTATGAATTGCAGTCGTGTGATTTATCCACATAATGCTTATTTTAATGCGGGATTACTAAGGGATTAGGGTTCCAATTGAATTAAAGGGTTAGATCACCAAGGGATTAGGATCTAACTAATTATTTTAAAGATGATAATTTGTCTGAGTTGTTAATTTCGATAGATACTGTGAATCAATCCAAAGTAAAATTGGGAGCAATTGGTGAATGTACCCTGGCTACAGTACTTTTCTCACTTCTTTTACAAAAACATTTCCTTCATTTTCTTATTTTAAGTCTTTCTCATAAAAACCTAAAAACAATTCTTTTACTTTTTAATTAGTTACTATTATTTGTCAACAACCAATCGATTTGTCCAACTTAAGGGGACTAGTTATTGTGGTACTTGTCTTACAATCCCTGTGGAGACGATCTTATACTTACTACTTTATTACTTGTATGATCGGTACACTTGCCGGGTGTAACAAGTTTTTGGCGCCGTTGCCGGGGATTGTGTAATCAATATTACAAATAACCGCAGATTCTTGAGATTGAATTTTTTTTTATTCTTTTTATCTTGTTTTGTGTTGTTCAGGTGCTACTAATAATTTTCCTGAGTTTTATGCGAGGCAGACTTCCGCCTAAGGACTTTGTAATTGATTCTGAAATTGCAAGGACCGAAAAGCAATTAAGGAAGGCTTCTAGACAAATCATTTGGGAAGATTCTAAGCACATACCTTTACAACCAATTCAAGAGATGGCAGAAAACAACAATGCTGGTCATGGACAAGGAGGAAATGCCAATTATCAACCTCCAAGACTGTTGAATACGATTCTGACTCCAGTATTCAACAGGGCTAATTCAAGCATAGTGAGGCCAAACGTGGAGGCCAACAACTTTGAACTCAAGCCATCATTGATTTCTTTGCTGGAAAGGGTTCAGTTTCCTGGTGCTGATAATGAAGATCCTCATGAGTTCATAGACCGATTCCTGATGGTCTGTGATACAACTAAGCACAATGGAGTATCTACAGATGCTATCAGGCTCCGGTTGTTCCCTTTTGCTGTTAAGGGAAAGGCGTTGAGATGGATTGAACGACAGCCAACAAATAGCATCCTTACATGGGAAGATTTTTCCAGCAAACTCTTTGATCATTTCTTCTCCATGGAAAAATATAATCAGCTGGTGAATGAAATCACAAATTTTCGCCAGCTGGAAGGAGAATCACTTTGTGCAACATGGAACAGATCCCAGGAACTTAACAGGAAATGTGCACATTATGAAGGAGATGATGATAGAAAAGTGGTGATATTCTTCAATGGAATCACTCCTGAAACAAGGATGATAATAAATAGTGCCGCTGGAGGTTCTATTCGGGAAAGTACATCCGAGCAGGCTATTGATTTGATCAAAAAGCTTGTAAGGAATGAGAATGAAAGTGTGCTAGCTCCCACACAAAGAGCAGCAACAAAACCAGCAGATAGTGATGTAATATCATTGTCTAAAAAGTTTGATAGTTTAAGTGAGAAATTTGACAAGTTTCAAGTGTCAAAGGTTCAAACAACTCCTCTGGTTTGCGATCAATGCCAAGAAAGTCATGAATCCAGTGAGTGTCTGAATCCATTATCAGAAGATTCACTTCAACAATTATAGGTGAATGGGATCTGGTATGATCAGCGTCCTCAACAACAACAACAAAACTTCCAGCGAAATCAGAATTTTCCTGGTGGTAACAACAATTTTCAGCGGAGGACTCAAGAATCTGGTATGGATTTTAAATCTAACAATAATCATGCTCAATCTTCACAGAATCAACAAAAAGAGCCAGCTGAGTGGGAAAAAGGTTTTGCTCAAGAAGCTACACATCAATATTCCTTTTGCTGAAGCCCTAGCAAATATGCCTGGATATGCAAAATTCATGAAGGATCTTTTATCCAGGAAGTAGAAGCTACAGGAATGCCAAACTGTAACACTCACTGAGGAGTGTAGTGCTTTTATCCAGCAGAAAATCCCAGATAAGCTTAGTGATCCAGGGAGTTTTAATATCCCTATTGCTATTGGTGATATTGGCATTGGAAAAGCTTTATGTGATCTTGGGGCTAGCATTAATCTGATGCCCTTTTCAGTGTACAAATCTTTGGGGATTGAAGAATTGAAGCCTACCGAGGTATCTCTCCAATTGGCTGATAGATCCGTGAGGAAACCTAATGGTATTATAGAAGATATCCTTGTCAAGGTTGATAAGTTTATCTTTCCTGCGGACTTTGTGGTGTTAGATATGGGAGAAGGAAGTGAGAAACCCATGCTATTAGGAAGACCCTTTTTGGCTACAGCCCGAACTTTAATTGATGTTGAACAAGGGATGATTAAACTGAGAATGAATGATGAGGAGATCATCTACAATGTTTCAGAAGCTATGAAGAGACCTGCTGAGAATAATGATTGTTTCCAGGTTGATTCTTTTCATGAAACTATTCAACACAAGAAGGAGCGTCCTCAAGAGATTGATTATGAGTTGAAAGCTCGTGATCATATACCTTTTGAAAAAGCAGGAATTACTGTGGAGGTACTAGAAGAAAAAGCTGAAGATGTAGAGGTTGGTGCCCCTAAGGTTGAGTTGAAACCATTACCCGACACTTTGAAGTATGTGTTTCTGGGAGAGGGTGATACTTATCCAGTAATCATCAACAAAGACCTCTCCGAAGGTCAAGAAAAGGAGCTGGTTGAAGTTTTAAAAGCACACAAGACCGCCATAGGATGGTCTATTACTGATTTGAAGGGCATAAATCCTTCTTTTTGTACACATAAGATTCTCATGGAAGATGTTATCAAACCCGTGAGACAACCACAAAGAAGATTAAACCCAACAATGAAGGAGGTGGTAAGAAAAGAAGTTGTAAAGCTTCTTGATGCAGGAATGATTTACCCAATTTCTGATGCTGCGTGGGTAAGCCCAGTTCAAACAGTGCCAAAGAAAGGTGGTGTGACAGTAGTTACCAATGCAAAGCAGGAGTTGATCCCAACCAGAACTATCACAGGTTGGAGAATGTGTGTAGACTACAGAAGGTTGAACACAGCTACTCGAAAAGATCATTTCCGATTACCTTTTATTGATCAAATGCTGGAAAGACTGGCGGGCCACTCTTATGATTGCTTCTTGGATGGTTATCCAGGCTACAACCAAATACCTGTAGCTCCTGAAGACCAGGAAAAGACAGCTTTTACTTTCCCATTTGAAGTCTTTGCATACAGAAGAATGTCGTTCGGCCTCTGCAATGCACCTGCCACATTCCAAAGGTGTATGCTCTCCATTTTTTCTGATATGGTGGAGAAAGGTTTAGAGGTATTTATGGATGACTTCTCTGTTTTTGGTTCTAACTTTGATTCTTGTTTGAACAATTTGTCTAAAGTTTTGAAAAGATGTAATGAGACTAATCTGGTTCTGAATTGGGAAAAGTGCCATTTTATGGTAACTGAAGGTATAGTACTGGGACACAAAATCTCTAATGCTGGGATTGAAGTTGATAAGGCAAAATTGATGTTAATTGAACAACTTCCCATTCCCGTAAATGTAAATGCTGTTAGGAGTTTCCTAGGACATGCAGCTTTTACAGGCGGTTCATCAAGGATTTCTCCAAGATTGCTAAACCATTGAGCCAACTCTTGGTGAAAGACTCCGAGTTTGTGTTTGATGATGCATGTTCGAAGGCATTCCATTTGTTGAAGGAGAAGCTTACTACAGCTCCTGTGCTTACAGCTCCTAATTGCAACCTTCCATTTGAACTCATGTGTGACGCCAGTGCTTATGCAATTGGTGCAGTCTTTGGTCAGCGTAAGGAAAAATTGTTACATGTCATTTACTATGCTAGCAAAGTTTTGAATGATGCTCAGGTTGATCTGTGGACAAGCTAGAAATGTTAGCAGTGGTTTATGCACTAGACAAATTTGACCTTACTTGTTAGGATCTAAAATCATTGTTTTCACTGACCATTCTGCTATTAAGTTTTTGATGACTAAGCAGGATGCCAAACCACGACTGCTGAGGTGGATGCTACTCTTTCAAGAGTTTGATTTTGGAGATCCGGGACAAAATTGGAGTAGAGAACAAAGTGGCTGATCATCTCTCCAGAATTCAGGCAAAAGAGCTACCAGATCATTGGAAAAAAAAATCAATGACTATTTCCTGATGAAAAGGTAATGGCAGTCTTTGTTCCTCCATGGTTCGCAGATTTTGCCAATTACAAAGTTGTAAGGGAGTTGCCTCCTAACCTTACAAGGCAACAACAGAAGAAATTCCTGCGGGATGTAAGGCGATATTTCTGGGAAGATCCACATCTCTATTTCCAATGTGCTGATGGGATCATTCGCAGATGTGTTCCCGAGTTTGAAATGAGCCCGAAATTTTGTTGGCATTGCCATTCTTACGAGGGGCTCTTGTAAGTGATTTTGGAGGTAATAGAACCACTAAGAAAGTCTTGCAAAGCGGTTACTACTGGCCGACACTCTTTAAGGATGCGAAGGATTATGTGGAAAAATGTGATAAGTGTCAGAGAACAGGTAATATCTCACGCAAGGATGAGATGCCTCTGAATAATATTCTAGAGGTAGAACTATTTGATGTAGGGGGCATTGACTTTAAGGGTCCATTTCCATCATCTTATTCCAACCAGTATATCCTTGTTGCTGTGGATTATGTTTCTAAGTGGGTAGAAGCTGTTGCTCTTCCTACTAATGATGCTAAGGTGGTTGTAAATTTTTTGAGGAAAAATATTTTTTCAAGGTTTGGAGTACCTCGGGCTATTATCAGTGACTGGGGGTACTCACTTTTGTAACAAACATTTTGAGAGTTTGCTAGTTAAGTATGGGGTGAGACACAGAATAGCTACACCATATCATCCCCAGACTAGTGGGCAAGTGGAAATCTCCAACAGGGAGATAAAAAGAATCCTTGGAAAGACAGTGGGAATTTCTAGGAGGGATTGATACACTCTGGGCATATAGAACTGCGTTCAAAACTGCAATTGGCATGTCACCTTACCAATTGGTGTATGGCAAACCTTGTCATTTGCCGGTGGAGTTAGAACATAAAGCCTTGTGGGCTACAAGGTTTTTAAATTTTGAACCATCAGGAGCTCAAAAGAAGAGAATATTACAGCTGAATGAGCTTGATGAGTTCAGAAGAACTGCATATGAAAGTGCATAAATTTACAAAGAGAAGACTAAGCTATGGCATGATAGCAAGATCAAGCACAAAGAGTTTGCACCTGGTCAACAGGTATTATTATACAACTCTCGACGAGGTTGTTTCCAGTTAAACTTAATCTCGTTGGTCTGGTCCTTTTGTAGCTAAAGTAACGTGTTTCCATATGGTACCATTGAGATCTCTCCTCTTGATGCTGAGAGACCCTTTAAGGTAATGGAAATCGGCTGAAATTTGACCACGGGGGTAGGAATAAGGAGACAATTTCTGTCCCTTTAACTTCACATGAATAATCATGGTTCCAGTCAGGCTCGTGACGTTAAACAAGCGCTTGCTGGGTGGCAACCCAGTGGAAAAATTTTCAATTTGTGAACGATATGTTTGTTTTGACAAGAGTGGTAAGTTTGGATGAAATTTTTCAAAGCCCACGTTGTAGGCGGGTTCCCACGCTCGCAGCG
>JAVKPL010010280.1:40000-44196 GCA_032173675.1 Gastrolobium villosum | reverse complement strand
AGATTAATGAGTCAGTTATAAAGTTGATGAGGCTGTTACGTGTGGAGTTATGTTATTTAGATCAATGAAGAGGATTGCGATGCGGGATGAAACTCGGATGATATTAATGAGTTAGTTATAAAGTAATGAGGCTGTTATGTGTGGAGTTATGTTATTCATATCAATGATTAATGAGTCAGTTATAAAGTAATGAGGCTGTTACGTGTGGAGTTATGTTATTCAGATCAATGAAGAGGATTGCGATGCGGGATGAAACTTGGATGATATTAATGAGTTAGTTATAAAGTAATGAGGCTGTTATGTGTGGAGTTATGTTATTCATATCAATGATTAATGAGTCAGTTATAAAGTAATGAGGCTGTTACGTGTGGAGTTATGTTATTCAGATCAATGAAGAGGATTGCGATGCGGGATGAAACTTGGATGATATTAATGAGTTAGTTATAAAGTAATGAGGCTGTTATGTGTGGAGTTATGTTATTCATTCAGTTATAAAGTAATGAGGCTGTTACGTGTGGAGTTATGTTATTCAGATCAATGAAGAGGATTGCGATGCGGGATGAAACTTGGATGATATTAATGAGTTAGTTATAAAGTAATGAGGCTGTTATGTGTGGAGTTATGTTATTCATATCAATGATTAATGAGTCAGTTATAAAGTAATGAGGCTGTTACGTGTGGAGTTAAGTTATTCAGATCAATGAAGAGGATTGCGATGCGGGATGAAACTTGGATGATATTAATGAGTTAGTTATAAAGTAATGAGGCTGTTATGTGTGGAGTTATGTTATTCATATCAATGATTAATGAGTCAGTTATAAAGTAATGAGGCTGTTACGTGTGGAGTTATGTTATTCAGATCAATGAAGAGGATTGCGATGCGGGATGAAACTTGGATGATATTAATGAGTTAGTTATAAAGTAATGAGGCTGTTATGTGTGGAGTTATGTTATTCATATCAATGATTAATGAGTCAGTTATAAAGTAATGAGGCTGTTACGTGTGGAGTTAAGTTATTCAGATCAATGAAGAGGATTGCGATGCGGGATGAAACTTGGATGATATTAATGAGTTAGTTATAAAGTAATGAGGCTGTTATGTGTGGAGTTATGTTATTCATATCAATGATTAATGAGTCAGTTATAAAGTAATGAGGCTGTTACGTGTGGAGTTATGTTATTCAGATCAATGAAGAGGATTGCGATGCGGGATGAAACTTGGATGATATTAATGAGTTAGTTATAAAGTAATGAGGCTGTTATGTGTGGAGTTATGTTATTCATATCAATGATTAATGAGTCAGTTATAAAGTAATGAGGCTGTTACGTGTGGAGTTATGTTATTCAGATCAATGAAGAGGATTGCGATGCGGGATGAAACTTGGATGATATTAATGAGTTAGTTATAAAGTAATGAGGCTGTTATGTGTGGAGTTATGTTATTCATATCAATGATTAATGAGTCAGTTATAAAGTAATGAGGCTGTTACGTGTGGAGTTATGTTATTCAGATCAATGAAGAGGATTGCGATGCGGGATGAAACTTGGATGATATTAATGAGTTAGTTATAAAGTAATGAGGCTGTTATGTGTGGAGTTATGTTATTCATATCAATGATTAATGAGTCAGTTATAAAGTAATGAGGCTGTTACGTGTGGAGTTATGTTATTCAGATCAATGAAGAGGATTGCGATGCGGGATGAAACTTGGATGATATTAATGAGTTAGTTATAAAGTAATGAGGCTGTTATGTGTGGAGTTATGTTATTCATATCAATGATTAATGAGTCAGTTATAAAGTAATGAGGCTGTTACGTGTGGAGTTATGTTATTCAGATCAATGAAGAGGATTGCGATGCGGGATGAAACTTGGATGATATTAATGAGTTAGTTATAAAGTAATGAGGCTGTTATGTGTGGAGTTATGTTATTCATATCAATGATTAATGAGTCAGTTATAAAGTAATGAGGCTGTTACGTGTGGAGTTATGTTATTCAGATCAATGAAGAGGATTGCGATGCGGGATGAAACTTGGATGATATTAATGAGTTAGTTATAAAGTAATGAGGCTGTTATGTGTGGAGTTATGTTATTCATATCAATGATTAATGAGTCAGTTATAAAGTAATGAGGCTGTTACGTGTGGAGTTATGTTATTCAGATCAATGAAGAGGATTGCGATGCGGGATGAAACTTGGATGATATTAATGAGTTAGTTATAAAGTAATGAGGCTGTTATGTGTGGAGTTATGTTATTCATATCAATGATTAATGAGTCAGTTATAAAGTAATGAGGCTGTTACGTGTGGAGTTATGTTATTCAGATCAATGAAGAGGATTGCGATGCGGGATGAAACTTGGATGATATTAATGAGTTAGTTATAAAGTAATGAGGCTGTTATGTGTGTAGTTATGTTATTCATATCAATGATTAATGAGTCAGTTATAAAGTAATGAGGCTGTTACGTGTGGAGTTATGTTATTCAGATCAATGAAGAGGATTGCGATGCGGGATGAAACTTGGATGATATTAATGAGTTAGTTATAAAGTAATGAGGCTGTTATGTGTGGAGTTATGTTATTCATATCAATGATTAATGAGTCAGTTATAAAGTAATGAGGCTGTTACGTGTGGAGTTATGTTATTCAGATCAATGAAGAGGATTGCGATGCGGGATGAAACTTGGATGATATTAATGAGTTAGTTATAAAGTAATGAGGCTGTTATGTGTGGAGTTATGTTATTCATATCAATGATTAATGAGTCAGTTATAAAGTAATGAGGCTGTTACGTGTGGAGTTAAGTTATTCAGATCAATGAAGAGGATTGCGATGCGGGATGAAACTTGGATGATATTAATGAGTTAGTTATAAAGTAATGAGGCTGTTATGTGTGGAGTTATGTTATTCATATCAATGATTAATGAGTCAGTTATAAAGTAATGAGGCTGTTACGTGTGGAGTTATGTTATTCAGATCAATGAAGAGGATTGCGATGCGGGATGAAACTTGGATGATATTAATGAGTTAGTTATAAAGTAATGAGGCTGTTATGTGTGGAGTTATGTTATTCATATCAATGATTAATGAGTCAGTTATAAAGTAATGAGGCTGTTACGTGTGGAGTTATGTTATTCAGATCAATGAAGAGGATTGCGATGCGGGATGAAACTTGGATGATATTAATGAGTTAGTTATAAAGTAATGAGGCTGTTATGTGTGGAGTTATGTTATTCATATCAATGATTAATGAGTCAGTTATAAAGTAATGAGGCTGTTACGTGTGGAGTTATGTTATTCAGATCAATGAAGAGGATTGCGATGCGGGATGAAACTTGGATGATATTAATGAGTTAGTTATAAAGTAATGAGGCTGTTATGTGTGGAGTTATGTTATTCATATCAATGATTAATGAGTTAGTTATAAAGTAATGAGGCTGTTATGTGTGGAGTTATGTTATTCAGATCAATGAAGAAATTCTCCACGAAATCCAATGAAACTTGGATGGGATGTTGGATATATTTAAGTATGGACGCCTGCAAAGAAGCCAGATCAAAATTCGATGCCGGGGTCTACTTGTGCAAAATTGGCAAATGCATATAAGCCTATTACATATGGGGGAGCAGGCATCATCCGCTCCAAAAATTCATTAGAAATCAATCCTTCCATGAAATCCGATGAAACTTGGAGGGAGGGGGTTGGGTGGGGTGGGGGATCTGTTTAAGCATGGATGCTTGCAAAAAATCAGATCAAAATTCGATGCCTGGGTACGATTTTCCATTTTTTTTCAGATTTTCTCAAATTACGCCTCTTGAAAAATTAATAATAAATTAATCCCACTCGGAAAAATCATGAAACTTTGGGAACAGTAAGATATGGTTTTTCCAAGCATGCATGCAAAAAATCATACCGGAATTCAATTTCTAGGTCCGAATTTGGACGTCTTCCTCCTCAGAAAAAAGGTATCTAGTTGAACGAAACTGGCAACTGCATGTAAGGCTATTATATATATACACATATGTTGGGGGAGCAGGCATCATCCGCTCCAAAAATTCATTAGAAATCAATCCTTCCATGAAATCCGATGAAACTTGGAGGGAGGGGGGTCGGGTGGGGTGGGGTGGGGGGGATCTGTTTAAGCATGGATGCTTGCAAAAAACCAGATCAAAATTCGATGCTTGGGTACGATTTTC
>JAVKPL010010280.1:20000-35000 GCA_032173675.1 Gastrolobium villosum | reverse complement strand
CACACCTAAATCAATTACAACCAATCATTTACAGCGGCGATTTACAGCAGAAACAGTGGGCATACAGCAGTGTTTTACAGCAGAAAAAAAGTGAGCATACAGCAGCATTTTTACAGCAGAAAACAGTGACGTTTGTGCTTAAAACAGTGAGCAGAAATAGTGACGTTTTTCTTAAAAACAGTGGACAGAAACAGTGACGTTTTACAGTGACATTTGAATGTTAAAACAGTGACATAGTCAATGGCATTTGAACCTCAAAACAGTGGCATAAATAGTGTTATTTGTGCATCAAAACAGTGGCATGAATGGTAACATTTAAGCATTAAAACAGTGACATTAGTGGTGATATTTGCACATCAAAAACAGTGGCAAAGGGAGCGGTTTTTGAACATTAAAAACAGTGGCATGAATGATACATTTGAACATCCAAAACAGTGATATAAATCATGATTTTTAGACATTAAAACAGTGGCATAAATAGTGATTCTTGATCATCAAAACAGTGGCAAAATGGGAGTATTTAGACACCAATACAGTGGCATAGAGGGTAGTGTTTGGACATCAAGATGGTGGTTATTTTATGCAGAAACAGTGGCTCATTAAGTACTAAAACAGTGAGTGTTTTTGGTGCAAAACAGTGACATATGTGGCATTAAAACAGTGAGCATTTTATGCAGAAATAGTGGCACATAATGGACCAAAACAGTGAGTGTTTTTATGCAGAAACAGTGGCACATAATGGACTAAAACAGTGAGTGTTTTTATGCAGAAACAGTGGCACATAATGGACTAAAACAGTGAGTGTTTTTATGCAGAAACAGTGGCACATAATGGACTAAAACAGTGAGTGTTTTTATGCAGAAACAGTGGCACATAATGGACTAAAACAGTGAGTGTTTTTATGCATAAACAGTGGCATGTGATGCACTAAAACAGTGAGCATTTTATACAAAACAGTGGCATCAAAATGGTGAGCTTGTCCAACCGAAACAGTGGCATATGCATCCTCAAAACAGTGGCACTTTTATACAAAACAATGACATCAAGATGGTGCTTTTGTCAAACCGAAACAGTGACATTCTTAGCTTCAAAACAGTGGCACATTCATACTTAAACAGTGGCATATTTCTCCTCAAAACAGTGGCACATTCATACATAGACAGTGGCATATTTCTAAGCATAACCATGAGACTTTCATGCATACAAATCATCATAAAATAGCTCCATCCTTATTCCTTTACCATACTCATTCAAGAATCCAAAACATATTCAAATAGACATTCAAGAACACACATGATTACACACCATGAAGAGGTCTAAGTTCTAGGCTTACCTCTTGAAGCACACACTTCTTGTTCACACACCACACCTTTCTAGTTCTACCAACAACAAGTCCACACTTCCTAGGAGATGATCTATGCGCATAAATGGTGAGGAGGAACAAACTTGGACAGCTTCAAGGTTGAGGACAAGGCTGGACAGTGAGGGAAGGTGAGTTGTCTTAGCAAAGTTTTTCTTTCTCCAAAGGTTCCTACACTACACGGTTTTGAGGGGGGAATGGAAGAGGGGAAGAAGTTGGCTGCACTTTGTAATGGGGACAGCCCTCTTGGGCGCAAATCTTAAAGAGAAGTGAGGAGAGGTTGTCATGATGATGCATCATGAAAATTCTGGTTTCTTGTAAGAGTGGGACTGCACAATAGGTTTGAACAAGCAAGAGTTTGCTTCTTAGTTACTCTATGCACATGCAAGGAGGTGAGGGAGATATGTTCAGATCTGAATGAGTGCTATTAAGTCAGAATTTTTCACACAAATGACCAAACCATGCGCACAAGGTGGAGTGGAGGGAGGTGTCATCAAGAGCACATGCTAGGAGGTTCACCAAGTCAACAAGCAAGACAGCTTTGTGGCAGCCAACAAAATTCTGAATTGATGCAGTCTTTGTGCGCATGGGATGAGAGGTTGCAGCCCCAAAATCCTTCTTTGGATGCATGTGGAAGCAAGGGGCAGATTTGGCTCATGATGGACTGCCAAAAGCATGCAAAAATCTGCACATTTCAGCCTCATGATGGAAGGTGTAAGGTGGTTCTCCAAGTCAACACTCAAAGGCAGATTTGTGTCATAGAAAAATCTGATTCTAACCCTCTCCATGTGCGCCTAAATGAGGAGAGATGCAGCCCAAAATGATGCTAAGAAGTACATGTGTCTTTCATGAAATGAAGTTGAAGTCAAATGTGCACAAAATAAGAGTGATGTGGCGGTCAATCAAGGAGTAAGTTGGCAGATTTTTCTAAGTCTTTCCTATCTACTATGCGCATGAAATGAGTAGGAATTACTCTTGCCATGTGAAAGCTTCTTGATACACAAGACACCTTGTTGGACAAGGCTTAGGGAAATAAGAATGGTTACAACTTTGGGCTGAAACAAGGTAGGTCCAAAAGCCAACCTTGGGCCATTGGCCACACACACAAAGAATCCAATCACACAAGTCCAATAGTGACAAGTCCACACACACTAGGCCACTTCCAAAGTCCAATAAACACTAAAGCCTTCTAACACACACTCAATTTACTCATATGATTAAATTCACATGTCTACATATGTATCCTCCTATGATTTAATTTAAATACTTACCTTAGTCTTATCCAAGGATAAAGATCAACAATTCGCAAGCCATCACACATAAACCATAACTCCGAAATCTACACATACATCTATAACATATAGTACTTATGTATTTTACTAATTATGCGGGATGTTACACTCTCCCCACCAAATAGGAATTTTGTCCGCAAAATTAAACTTACTTAAGAGCTAAACCGTTCTGGATAGCGTTTCTGAATGTCGTCCTCGCGCTCCCAAGTGGCTTCAGCTGCCGATCTGTTGTTCCAAAATACTTTCACCAAAGGAATCTCTTTAGAACGGAGTCGCTTGACGGACCTTTCAAGTATTTGCAACGGTTGCACTTGATACGTCAGATTTTCCTTTAGTTCTACTTCCTCCGGCTATAATACATGAGATGGATCAGATACGGTCCTAAGTACCGTGGACTTAACTTCTTTACTCCCATTCTCCTTCCGAGTCCCGATGTAGGTGTGATTCTCAAAAATACATGGTCTCCGACTTCGAAAGATAGAGGCTTATGACGCTTGTCGTAATAACTCTTCTGTCTGGCCTGAGCCCGCTGCATATTTTCTCGAGTCTTCTTTACCTGTTCAGATGTTTCTTGAATTAGATCAGGTCCTAACATACTTCGCTCACCTACTTCAGTCCAACATAAAGGGGATCTGCATTTTCTCCCATACAAAGCTTCGTACGGTGCCATTTGAATACTGGAATGGTAACTGTTGTTGTAAGCAAATTCAATCAAAGATAGATAATTATCCCGGCTGCCTCCTAACTCCAAAACACATGCTCGCAACATGTCCTCTAATGCCTGAATGGTGTGTTCCGTCTGTCCATCGGTCTGCGGACGGTAAGCAGTACTTAACCTCAAGGGGGTCCCTAATGCTCTTTGAAAAGATTCCCAAAACTTTGATATAAACTTGGAGTCACGATCACTGACAATACTAGTGGGAACTCCGTGCAGCTTCACAATCTCCTGCAGGTAAATTCTAGCAAGCCTCTCTGTATTATACGTGGTTCTAACACGCAAGGAATGAGCTGACTTCGTTAAACGATCAATAATCACCCAGATAGAATCATATCCTTCTCGCGTCCGAGGAAGTCCAACTACAAAATCCATCGCGATACTGTCCCACTTCCATTCGGGAATCTCCAAAGGTTGAAGGAGTCCCGACGGTTTCTGATGTTCGTACTTCACCTTCTGACAAGTTAAGCATCGAGATACATACTCAGCAATATCACGCTTCATACCCGGCCACCAAAACGAGGTCTTCAAATCATGGTACATCTTCGTGGATCCAGTGTGAACTGCATACTTACCCTTGAGAGCTTCCTGCAAAACTTCTTGCTTCAACTCTTCATTCGGTACTACTAACCGGCCTTGAAATCTCCAAATATCATCCTCATCCTTTACTACCTCTTGGTTACCAACCACTTCGTAGACTAACTCTTCATCTTTCTGAGCCTCCTTAATTCTACCGATCAGTTCATTCTCCACCTTTATATTTCCCAATCTTATGCTGTGCCCTCTCTCCTCTACAGATAAATTCAAGTCTCGAAAGGCCTCAAACAATTTCAATTCTTCCATCATCAAAGTTGCAGTGTGTAAAGTCTTCCTACTCAGGGCGTCAGCTACCACGTTTGCCTTTCCTGGATGGTATTTAAGTTCAAACTCATAGTCCTTTAGAAATTCCATCCACCGTCGTTGCCGCATATTCAGCTCCTTCTGGTCGAACAAGTACTTCAAACTCTTATGATCGCTGAACACGTCGAACTGCGAACCATACAAGTGGTGCCTCCAGATTTTAAGTGCGAACACTATAGCTGCTAACTCCAAATCGTGCGTAGGATAATTTTCTTCGTGAGGCTTTAGTTGTCGAGATGCATAAGCTACCGCCATACGATCCTGCATCAACACGCATCCAAGTCCTTTTAGCGACGCATCACAATATACTTCGAACTTCCGGGTAGGATCCGGAATCGTGAGTACGGGAGCACTCGTCAACCTGCTCTTCAGTTCCATGAAACATTCTTCACAAGCTTCGGTCCACTCAAACGGCTTGTCCTTCCGAGTGAGACGGGTGAGGGGTTGCACTATCTGAGAGAAATTCTGGATAAACCTTCGATAATATCCAGCAAGACCTAAGAAACTTCTTACTTCAGTGACAGTCTTGGGTCGTTCCCAATTCATAACAGCTTCAACCTTGCTGGGGTCCACCGCGATACCTTCTGATGAAATGACATGACCCAGAAACTGGACCTCCTTAAGCCAAAACTCGCACTTCGACCACTTCGCGTACAACTGCTTCTCTTTCAATATTTGCAAGACGATCCTCAAATGTTCCACATGCAGCTCTTCATTAGCTGAGTAAATCAGGATGTCGTCGATAAACACAATAACAACTGATCAAGAAATGGGCGGAAAATGCGGTTCATGTAGTCCATGAATACAGCTGGGGCATTTGTAAGTCCGAATGGGATCACCTGATATTCGTAGTGCCCATAACGAGTCCTAAAAGCGGTTTTCGGAATATCCTCCGGTTTGACCCGGATCTGATGGTTTCCCGATCGTAAATCTATCTTGGAAAAGACTCGGGCTCCTCTCAGCTGGTCCATCAAATCGTCGATCCTCGGTAGCGGATACTTATTCTTCACCGTAACTTTGTTCTGCTGACGGTGATCTACACACAGACGCAGACTTCCATCCTTCTTCTTAATCAAGATGGCTGGAGCACCCCATGGAGAGGCACTCGGTCTGATGAATTCCTTTGCCAAAAGTTCTTCTATCTGCTTCTTCAACTCTCGCAGTTCCAACGGCGCCATACGATACGGGGCAATGGAGATTGGTCCAACTCCAGGAACAAGTTCGATAGAAAATTCTATTTCCCTATGAGGAGGCAATCGAGGTATTTCATCCGGGAATACCTCCTCGAATTCCCTAACTACAGGTACATTCTGAATTTGAGTGTCAACCGAGGTCTCAGCCTCGATCGACAAAAGATACCCTGCTGCTCCCTTGCGGAGCTCTTTTCTAACTTGTAATAAAGAAATGAGAGAGAAAGGTTGAAAATTACCATCTCTCGCATCCAGTGCGAACACCCGTGCTTGCGTAGGCTGTTGATCAGCGTTCCGGGGGCATTCGTAAGCGAAATGTCCTTGCTGGCCACATCTGAAACATGCATTGTTGTTCTTGCGACAAACTCCAAAGTGATTCTTTCCACATGTAGCACAAACAGTCGCACCCTGCCGTCCAGTTGATGATTGACCAACAGTATTGCTCCTCTTAAAATTTCCGGGCCGCGCCTGCATCTGCGGACCTCTGCTCGACCCCTACCAGGTGTCGTCCTGAAGAACCTGCCTGAGTGATAGCAGTTCCGTGTGCTTCATTCTTCTCATTGCTTTAGGAAAAGACTTATCCAAAAATACTTGTCTGAATACGGCCCATGTTAGTTCCACGTCCTGAGCTCTCAGCAGAGCCCTCGCACCAGTCCACCATGTTAAAGCTTCTCCCATCAGCTGGTACGATGCGTAATCAGTCTTCTGCACTTCCGGGCATGCCATACGTTCGAAGATATGCTCGATCATTTGCAACCACTTCGCTGCAGCCTCAGGGTGGTCTTCACCCTTAAAGGTAGGTGGTTGGAAGTTGCGGAAATCTTTCAACCTCCGACAGGCAATTTCTTCTGCATTGTCATGCAGTGGGGGTTGGTTCTGATTCTGTTGCCTACGGTCGCGCCATTCTTGGCTCATATTCTGAATAAACGTTGCCAGTCCCCCAAAAGTAGTGATAAGATCTTCTTCAGCATCGCCAGACCTTCCCCGAGTTGAACCGCGACCACCTGCCATGATTCTGCTCTCACAATATCATGAAATGAGTTGATCAGGCTCATCGCAAGTTATTCATGGCAGCAGTCCCAAGTAGGCACTCGAGTTCAATTCGGACAAGTTAGCTATGCATCCGTGTCTTATCACAGAACGGTCCTAACAATCTAACTACCCTAGCTAATATATACTTAAACTATAGCACATTTAGACAGTCAATCAGCAGATAAACACAATCAACAATCAATTCAATCAATCACAAGCAAATCCATGGACCAAACTGCTCTGATACCAATTAGTGTAACGCTCTCCCTTGTATGCATCCAAGAGAGTCGTTTGCTAAGCGGAATTAGAGTCGTTACGTCACATAAGCTAACAAAGATTCTTATTCTAAGTACAAACCCGTAAGACATTTAGAATTTCTTATCACATCTGTTTGGGCGATAAAAAATGTTTCAAGTGATTTTGAAAGAGCACGTTTGGGGCTTCGCGTGCATATAAAATAATAGTAAATCAGAGTTCGTTTGCTCATAAAAACACCACCCGCAAGGTGCACTGTAAAAATTTCAGCACTTAAATTCTTTTCACAAACGTTTTCCAAAATAGCCGCTGTTCATAAAAGTTCAAGATAGAATAAAGATGATAAAGTCTACAGTCATCCAAGAGTACCAAAATATTAAACATTACAGTCATCCAATCAATCAAACAGCAACAGTGATACTCCATGCATCAGCAAGCAACAGCAAAACATCACTCCTTCAAATGCTTTTACGTCCTCCTGCCATTTTGGAAAAATAGCAGCCCCGAAGGGGGTGAGAATAATCCCAGTAGTGTGGCAACAAAACCAGTAATATAACAGTATTAACTAGGCACAAAATCATAAACAGTCACTTCAACATATCCTTGTTCCTTTTCCTTTTTCCTTTTCATCATATTCATATATATAGCGCATATAACGCCTTTCCTTTTCATCATATTCATATATTGCGTATATAACGCCTTTCCTTTGCGCTTTTAGCACCGTCGTGCGCGCACTTCACAGTGGAATCAAATATCCCTTGGCACCTGAGCTCCATGTGGATTCCAACTGTGGGCCTATGCGGACTGATGCCAAGTGTCCCATACCCCGGTACCTTGGGGATGCCTATATGATGCTTGCTCAAACACATGGTCCTGTACATAACTATTCTAAAACAAGGCCTATATGATCTTGATACATGCATGTCATGCTATGCTTTCACACACAAAGCGTAAAAATGCGGTATGATGTAAGATGCATGCTTATATACCTTTCATATAGCCATCACGGCACATATACTTTTCATATGCGTTATGCTGCCACATAACGTCTTTACCTCATAATCATATAGCCATCACGGCACATTTTTGGCAGTTTCCTTTCATCATAATGGAACATAATACTTTTACGGAATATGGAGCATCATGTCACAATTTTATACCAGTAGTTAATAGTCACATTAGGTAATATCGCCTGACACTTACCTTGTGTGCCTTAAACAATACCAAACCGCAGCGAAGTATCTCACTTCTTGTGCACACCTAAATCAATTACAACCAATCATTTATAGCGGCGATTTACAGCAGAAACAGTGGGCATACAGCAGTGTTTTACAGCAGAAAAACAGTGAGCATACAGCAGCGTTTTTACCGCAGAAAACAGTGACGTTTGTGCTTAAAATAGTGAGCAAAAACAGTGACGTTTTTCTTAAAAACAGTGGACAGAAACAGTGACGTTTTACAGTGACATTTGAATGTTAAAACAGTGACATAGTCAATGGCATTTGAACCTCAAAACAGTGGCATAAGTAGTGTTATTTGTGCATCAAAACAGTGGCATGAATGGTAACATTTAAGCATTAAAACAGTGACATTAGTTGTGATATTTGCACATCAAAAACAGTGGCAAAGGGAGCGGTTTTTGAACATTAAAAACAGTGGCATGAATGATACATTTGAACATCCAAAACAGTGATATAAATCATGATTTTTAGACATTAAAACAGTGGCATAAATAGTGATTCTTGATCATCAAAACAGTGGCAAAATGGGAGTATTTAGACACCAATACAGTGGCATAGAGGGCAGTGTTTGGACATCAAGATGGTGGTTATTTTATGCAGAAACAGTGGCTCATTAAGTACTAAAACAGTGAGTGTTTTTGGTGCAAAACAGTGACATATGTGGCATTAAAACAGTGAGCATTTTATGCAAAAACAGTGGCACATAATGGACCAAAACAGTGAGTGTTTTTATGCAGAAACAGTGGCACATAATGGACTAAAACAGTGAGTGTTTTTATGCAGAAACAATGGCACATAATGGACTAAAACAGTGAGTGTTTTTATGCAGAAACAGTGGCACATAATGGACTAAAACAGTGAGTGTTTTTATGCAGAAACAGTGGCATGTGATGCACTAAAACAGTGAGCATTTTATACAAAACAGTGGCATCAAAATGGTGAGCTTGTCCAACCGAAACAGTGGCATATGCATCCTCAAAACAGTGGCACTTTTATACAAAACAATGACATCAAGATGGTGCTTTTGTCAAACCGAAACAGTGACATTCTTAGCTTCAAAACAGTGGCACATTCATACTTAAACAGTGGCATATTTCTCCTCAAAACAGTGGCACATTCATACATAGACAGTGGCATATTTCTAAGCATAACCATGAGACTTTCATGCATACAAATCATCATAAAATAGCTCCATCCTTATTCCTTTACCATACTCATTCAAGAATCCAAAACATATTCAAATAGACATTCAAGAACACACATGATTACACACCATGAAGAGGTCTAAGTTCTAGGCTTACCTCTTGAAGCACACACTTCTTGTTCACACACCACACCTTTCTAGTTCTACCAACAACAAGTCCACACTTCCTAGGAGATGATCTATGCGCATAAATGGTGAGGAGGAACAAACTTGGACAGCTTCAAGGTTGAGGACAAGGCTGGACAGTGAGGGAAGGTGAGTTGTCTTAGCAAAGTTTTTCTTTCTCCAAAGGTTCCTACACTACACGGTTTTGAGGGGGGGAATGGAAGAGGGGAAGAAGTTGGCTGCACTTTGTAATGGGGATAGCCCTCTTGGGCGCAAATCTTAAAGAGAAGTGAGGAGAGGTTGTCATGATGATGCATCATGAAAATCCTGGTTTCTTGTAAGAGTGGGACTGCACAATAGGTTTGAACAAGCAAGAGTTTGCTTCTTAGTTACTCTATGCACATGCAAGGAGGTGAGGGAGATATGTTCAGATCTGAATGAGTGCTATTAAGTCAGAATTTTTCACACAAATGACCAAACCATGCGCACAAGGTGGAGTGGAGGGAGGTGTCATCAAGAGCACATGCTAGGAGGTTCACCAAGTCAACAAGCAAGACAGCTTTGTGGCAGCCAACAAAATTCTGAATTGATGCAGTCTTTGTGCGCATGGGATGAGAGGTTGCAGCCCCAAAATCCTTCTTTGGATGCATGTGGAAGCAAGGGGCAGATTTGGCTCATGATGGACTGCCAAAAGCATGCAAAAATCTGCACATTTCAGCCTCATGATGGAAGGTGTAAGGTGGTTCTCCAAGTCAACACTCAAAGGCAGATTTGTGTCATAGAAAAATCTGATTCTAACCCTCTCCATGTGCGCCTAAATGAGGAGAGATGCAGCCCAAAATGATGCTAAGAAGTACATGTGTCTTTCATGAAATGAAGTTGAAGTCAAATGTGCACAAAATAAGAGTGATGTGGCGGTCAATCAAGGAGTAAGTTGGCAGATTTTTCTAAGTCTTTCCTATCTACTATGCGCATGAAATGAGTAGGAATTACTCTTGCCATGTGAAAGCTTCTTGATACACAAGACACCTTGTTGGACAAGGCTTAGGGAAATAAGAATGGTTACAACTTTGGGCTGAAACAAGGTAGGTCCAAAAGCCAACCTTGGGCCATTGGCCACACACACAAAGAATCCAATCACACAAGTCCAATAGTGACAAGTCCACACACACTAGGCCACTTCCAAAGTCCAATAAACACTAAAGCCTTCTAACACACACTCAATTTACTCATATGATTAAATTCACATGTCTACATATGTATCCTCCTATGATTTAATTTAAATACTTACCTTAGTCTTATCCAAGGATAAAGATCAACAATTCGCAAGCCATCACACATAAACCATAACTCCGAAATCTACACATACATCTATAACATATAGTACTTATGTATTTTACTAATTATGCGGGATGTTACAGGAACGGTGAGAGCCGGTCTGCCAATCGACTCGGGGCATTGACCGACGCGGATTGCGATGGTGGCCAAAGCCCGGGCTGACGAAATGCTCGCGGAGACGTCATCATCTCGATTGTGGATGGCAGCGCGCGCCTCACGGCGTGCTCCGGCACCGCGCGCTCCTGGCGTCGGCCTGTGGGTGAGACGAGTAAGAGGTTGCACTATCTGAGAGAAATTCTGGATGAACCTTCGATAGTATCCAGCAAGACCTAAGAAACTTCTTACTTCGGTGACAGTCTTGGGTCGTTCCCAATTCCTGACAGCTTCAACTTTGCTGGGGTCCACCGCGATACCTTCTGATGAAATGACATGGCCCAGAAACTGGACCTCTTTAAGCCAAAACTCGCACTTCGACCATTTTGCGTACAACTGCTTCTCCTTTAAGACTTGCAAGACAATCCTCAGATGTTCCGCGTGCAACTCTTCATTAGCTGAGTAAATCAGGATATCGTCGATAAACACAATAACGAACTGATCAAGAAAGGGGCGGAAGATGCGGTTCATGTAGTCCATGAATACCGCTGGAGCATTCGTAAGTCCGAATGGGATCACCTGATATTCGTAGTGCCCATAACGAGTCCTAAAAGCGGTTTTCGGAATATCCTCCGGTTTGACCCGGATCTGATGGTATCCCGATCGCAAATCTATCTTAGAAAAGACTCTGGCTCCTCTCAGCTGGTCCATCAAATCGTCGATCCTCGGTAGCGGATACTTATTCTTCACCGTGACTTTGTTCAGCTGGCGGTAGTCTACACACAGACGTAAACTTCCATCCTTCTTCTTAATCAAGATGGCTGGAGCACCCCATGGGGAAGTACTCGGTCTGATAAATTCCTTTGCCAAAAGCTCTTCTATCTGCTTCTTCAACTCGCGAAGTTCCAACGGCGCCATGCGATACGGGGCAATGGAGATTGGTCCAACTCCAGGAACAAGTTCGATCGAAAATTCTATTTCCCTATGAGGAGGCAATCGAGGTATTTCATCCGGGAATACCTCCTCGAATTCTCTAACTACCGGTACATTCTGAATTTGATTGTCAATCGAGGTCTCAGCCTCGATCGACAAAAGATACCCTGCTGCTCCCTTGCGGAGCTCTTTTCTAACTTGCAATAAGGAAATGAGAGAGAAAGGTTGAAAATTACCATCTTTCGCAGGAACAATGACTTTCCCTGCTCGACAATCCAAGGTTATCCCGTTTTCCGTCAACCAGTCCATACCGATAATCACATCGAAGTTGAATACCGGCAGGACCACCAAATTAACTGTATACGTGTTCCCTTCATACTGCAAGGTAACACCTCTGCAGATCTCTGAGGCCGTGCACGATCCTCCAGTAGGTGTGCTGATGTGTAACTCATGAGGTAATGGGGTTGGGGTGATGCCTATTCTCAAGGCAGTATGCTTTGCCATAAAAGAGCCAGACGCTCCAGAATCAAAGATAACAGAAATTGGGTGACCATTCAAAGTGACATTACCTTTGATCAGGTTGGGAAACTTCTGCGCTTCATTTGCATCCAAAGTGAACACCCGAGCTTGCGGAGGCTGTTGATCAGCGTTCTGGGGGCATTTGTAAGCAAAATGACCTTGCTGGCCGCATCTGAAGCATGCATTGTTGTTCTTGCGACAAACTCCAAAGTGATTCTTTCCACATGTAGCACAAACAGTCGCGTCCTGACGTCCAGTCGACGATTGACCCACCGTAAAGTTTCTCTTAAAATTTCCGTGTCGCGCCTGCAACGGCGTACCTCTGCCTCGACCCCTACCAGGTGCCGTCCTGAAGAATCTGCCTGCTCGGTTTCCTCCGTGGAATTGTGTTGGTGGCTTGTTCAAGTTCTTGGCCTCATTAATAATTCCTTCGGCCTGACGACTCTGGTTGATGAGTTTCGGAAGTGTACGATGAGCCGTCGTCAAGATGAGCTTGCGAATTTCCGGATGTAATCCGCTCTCGAACTTCTCTACCTGCCATTCTTCATCGTAAATGTTCCGATCAAAGTTGGCGTACTCGATCAGCTGCCCAAATTTAGCAATGTACTCATTAACCGTCATGTTACCCTGCCTGAGCGACAGCAATTCAGTGTGCTTCATCCTTCTCATTGCCTTAGGAAAATACTTATCCAGAAATACTTGTCTGAATCCGGCCCATGTCAGCTCCACGTCCTGAGCTCTCAATAGAGCCCTCGCACCAGTCCACCATGTTAAAGCTTCTCCCATCAGCTGGTACGACGCGTAATCAGTCTTCTGCGCTTCTGGGCATGCCATACGTTCAAAGATATGCTCGATCATCTGCAGCCACTTTGCTGCAGCCTCGGGGTTGTCTTCACCCTCAAAAGTGGGTGGTTGGAAGTTGCGGAAGTCTTTCAACCTCCGACGGGCAATTTCTTCTGCATTTTCATGCAGTGGGGGTTGGTTCTGATTCTGTTGCCTATGATCGCGCCATTCCTGGCTCATATTCTGGATGAACGTGGCCAGTCCTCCAATGGTAGTGATAAGATCCTCTTCCGCATCGCCAGACCTTCCCCGAGTTGAACCGCGACCACCTGCCATGATTCTGCACTCACAATACCAGGAAATGAGTTGATCAGGCTCACCGCAAGTTATTCATGGCAGCAGTCTCAAGTAGGTACTCGAGTTCAATTCGGACAAGTTAGCTATGCATCCGTGTCTTATCCCAGACTAGTCTAAACAATCTAACTATCCTAGTCAATATATACTTAAACTATAGCACATTTAGGCAGTCAATCAGCAGATAAACACAAACAACAATCAATTCAATCAATCACAAGCAAATCCATGGACCAAACTGCTCTGATACCAATTAGTGTAACGCCCTCCCTTGTATGCATCCAAGAGAGTCGTTTGCTAAGCGGAATTAGAGTCGTTAACGTCACATGAGCTAATAAAGCAGCATACAAATCCGTATAAAAATTTTCAACACTTAAATTCTTTTCATAAAGGTTTTCCAAAATAGTCATTGTTCAAAAGTTCAAGCTAACATAATTATGATAAAGACTACAGTCATCCAAAAGTACCAAAACATTAATCATTACAGTTATCCATTTTAAACAAACAGCAACACTGATAATCCACGCATCAGCAATCAACAGCAAAATATTACTCCTTCAAATGCTCTTGCGTCCTCCTGCCATTTTGGAAAAATAGCAGCCCCGAAGGGGTGAGAATAATCCCAGTAGTGTGGCAATAAAACCAGTAATATAACAGTATTAACTAGGCACAAAATCATAAACAGTCACTTCAACATATCCTTGTTCCTTTTCCTTTTCCTTTTTATCATATTCATATATTGCGTATATAACGCCTTTCCTTTGCGCTTTTAGCACCGTCGTGCGCGCACTTCACAGTGGAATCAAATAACCCTTGGCACCTGAGCTCCATGTGGATTCCATCTGTGGGCCTATGCGGACTGATGCCAAGTGTCCCATACCCCGGTACCTTGGGGATGCCTATATGATGCTTGCTCAAACACATGGTCCTGTACATAACTATTCTAAAACAAGGCCTATATGATTTTGATACATGCATGTCATGCTATGCTTTCACACACAAAGCGTAAAAATGCGGTATGATGTAAGGTGCATGCTTATATACCTTTCATATAGCCATCACGGCACATATATTTTTCATATGCGTTATGCTGCCTCATAATGTCTTTACCTCATAATCATATAGCCCTCAGGCACATTTTTGGCAGTTTCCTTTCATCATAATGGAACATAATATTTTTACGGCATATGGAGCATCATGTTACAATTCTATACCAGTAGTCAATAGTCACATTAGGCATCATCGCCTGACACTTACCTTAGCTTTCCTTAAATATTACCAACGGCAGCGAAATATTCTCACTTCTTAAGCGCACCTAAATCAATTAAAACTAATCATTTACAGTGGCTATTTACAGCAGAACAGAGAGCATACAGCAGTGGCTTACAGCAGCAAAATAGTGAGCATACAGCAGTGTTTACAGCAGCAAAACAGTGAGCATTTATAGCAGCAAAACAGTGAGCATACAGCAGCAAAACAGTGAGCATACAGCAGTGTTTACAGCAGCAAAACAGTGAACATTTACAGCAGCAAAACAGTGAGCATACAGCAGCAAAACAGTGAGCATACAGCAGTGTTTACAGCAGAAAAACAGTGAACATACAGCAGCGTTTACAGCAGCAAAACAGTGAGCATTTACAGCAGCAAAACAGTGACGTTTTAAACAGAAACAGTGACGTTTTTAAA
>JAVKPL010010280.1:7500-10000 GCA_032173675.1 Gastrolobium villosum | reverse complement strand
GTGTGGAGTTATGTTATTCAGATCAATGAAGAGGATTGCGATGCGGGATGAAACTTGGATGATATTAATGAGTTAGTTATAAAGTAATGAGGCTGTTATGTGTGGAGTTATGTTATTCATATCAATGATTAATGAGTCAGTTATAAAGTAATGAGGCTGTTACGTGTGGAGTTATGTTATTCAGATCAATGAAGAGGATTGCGATGCGGGATGAAACTTGGATGATATTAATGAGTTAGTTATAAAGTAATGAGGCTGTTATGTGTGGAGTTATGTTATTCATATCAATGGTTAATGAGTCGGGATTAATGAGTCAGTTATAAAGTAATGGGCTGTTACGTGTGGAGTTATTATTCAGCGTGGTGCAGCGGAAGGTGCCTGGGGAGAATTGGTGATGCGGGATGAAACTTGGATGATATTAATGAGTTAGTTATAAAGTAATGAGGCTGTTATGTGTGGAGTTATGTTATTCATATCAATGATTAATGAGTCAGTTATAAAGTAATGAGGCTGTTACGTGTGGAGTTATGTTATTCACATCAATGATTAATGGGTCAGTTATAAAGTAATGAGGCTGTTACGTGTGGAGTTATGTTTTTCAAAATGAGTTATGCGGGATGAAACTTGGATGATATTAATGAGTTAGTTATAAAGTAATGAGGCTGTTATGTGTGGAGTTATGTTATTCATATCAATGATTAATGAGTCAGTTATAAAGTAATGAGGCTGTTACGTGTGGAGTTATGTTATTCAGATCAATGAAGAGGATTGCGATGCGGGATGAAACTTGGATGATATTAATGAGTTAGTTATAAAGTAATGAGGCTGTTATGTGTGGAGTTATGTTATTCATATCAATGATTAATGAGTCAGTTATAAAGTAATGAGGCTGTTACGTGTGGAGTTATGTTATTCAGATCAATGAAGAGGATTGCGATGCGGGATGAAACTTGGATGATATTAATGAGTTAGTTATAAAGTAATGAGGCTGTTATGTGTGGAGTTATGTTATTCATATCAATGATTAATGAGTCAGTTATAAAGTAATGAGGCTGTTACGTGTGGAGTTATGTTATTCAGATCAATGAAGAGGATTGCGATGCGGGATGAAACTTGGATGATATTAATGAGTTAGTTATAAAGTAATGAGGCTGTTATGTGTGGAGTTATGTTATTCATAACAATGATTAATGAGTCAGTTATAAAGTAATGAGGCTGTTACGTGTGGAGTTATGTTATTCAGATCAATGAAGAGGATTGTGATGCGGGATGAAACTTGGATGATATTAATGAGTTAGTTATAAAGTAATGAGGCTGTTATGTGTGGAGTTATGTTATTCAGATCAATGATTAATGAGTCAGTTATAAATGAGGCTGCCTGAAACTGGTGCCCCGGATGGTAAAGTAATAGGCTGTTATGTGTGGAGTTATGTTATTCATGTGGGGAGGTGCTGGATGATTAATGAGTCAGTTATAAAGTAATGAGGCTGTTACCTGTGTGGAGTTAATGTTATTCAGTCAATGATGATGCGGGATGATTAATGATTAATGTTAGTTATAAAGTAATGAGGCTGTTATGTGTGGAGTTATGTTATTCATATCAATGATTAATGAGTCAGTTATAAAGTAATGAGGCTGTTACGTGTGGAGTTATGTTATTCAGATCAATGAAGAGGATTGCGATGGGGATGAAACTTGGATGATATTAATGAGTTAGTTATAAAGTAATGAGGCTGTTACGTGTGGAGTTATGTTATTCACATCAATGATTAATGAGTCAGTTATAAAGTAATGAGGCTGTTACGTGTGGAGTTATGTTATTCATTGATTGATATTAATGAGTCAGTTATAAAGTAATGAGGCTGTTATGGGTTGAGTTATGTTATTCATATCAATGATTATTGAGTCAGTTATAAAGTAATGAGGCTGTTATGTGTGGAGTAATGTTATTCATATCAATGATTAATGAGTCAGTTATAAAGTAATGAGGCTGTTATGTGTGGAGTTATGTTATTCATATCAATGATTAATGAGTCAGTTATAAAGTAATGAGGCTGTTATGTGTGGAGTTATGTTATTAGAAATCAATCCTTCCATGAAATCCGATGAAACTTGGAGGGAGGGGGTTGGGTGGGGTGGGGGATCTGTTTAAGCATGGATGCTTGCAAAAAATCAGATCAAAATTCGATGCCTGGGTACGATTTTCCATTTTTTTCAGATTTTCTCAAATTACGCCTCTTGAAAAATTAATAATAAATTAATCCCACTCGGAAAAATCATGAAACTTTGGGAACAGTAAGATATGGTTTTTCCAAGCATGCATGCAAAAAATCATACCGGAATTCAATTTCTAGGTCCGAATTTGGACGTCTTCCTCCTCAGAAAAAAGGTATCTAGTTGAACGAAACTGGCAACTGCATGTAAGGCTATTATATATATACACATATGTTGGGGGAGCAGGCATCATCCGCTCCAAAAATTCATTAGAAATCAATCCTTC
>JAVKPL010010279.1:0-43262 GCA_032173675.1 Gastrolobium villosum | reverse complement strand
AAACTACTATTTCCAGTCCAAGTTCTGTAGGTTCTGTGCTCATACAATGGGAGGTAGTTAAATACACAAAGAAATTCAAAAACATCAACAGTGTGTCGTGTAAAACGCCCTTCCTTGCCAAATGATCCCTGGCAACGGCGCCAATTGCTTGGTCGAACCGCGAGCTGCTTGGGAATAATTTATATTGTAGGAGCAAGAGTACAGAGTAACAATCAGATTTGCCAACAGGAGCAACTTACTCTGACTAAGAGCAACCCTCTTCAACTATACGCAAGCGTACGTGTCAAGCAATATAGGGTGTTATAGCCCCAGATTTATCGTCCTCGGGGAGCAATTGTGAAGTAAGAAACGTTCAAGGAAACTTAATTTGTAAAAATAAAGAAAAGTAACTATTCTCGACCAAGCTTCACAAAGAGAAATCTCTAGTCAGCTAGTTAAACGATGTTAACCATTCTGAACCTAGATGAGAGCGGTGATAACTTAGTATAATCATCGAATATAAAGGCATCAATTTGAAGTAACTCAAAAGTAATCAGTGAGATGAGAGTAAAATCAACAGTGTAAACACAAGTTAGATATTGTGGAAAGAGTTGTAACAAAAGTTGACGTGGAGTTGATTTTTAAGAGAGTTAAGTAGGTGTTCACGGGCTCCATATTTTCATCCCTTTGGTTAACCCTGCTTGGTAGCATATTTTATAAATGGATTCTGCTCCTTCCTTCACTTTGCCTTAGGGTAAGAAGAGAGCAAGGCCTTACTCTCCACCTTACTCCAGAGATCTTAGAGTTAAATACAAGGAAACCATGCTGCCTTCTGAAAAGAGCATGGATTCACACGGTAGTGCTCCTCATTCCGGGTGTTTCTCCCTCCTTTCTTCAGGTTAAACTACCCTAAGATCTTGAGACTGCTCCACACGCCCTTGTCAGTGTTTCATCGACCGAGTGGTCCCGGGATGAGGTTGTCAGCCCAAAGGGTTTCACAGAATCAGAATATTAAACCAAAGAACAACTCAGATTTCATTTATAAAATATGTGTTCCTTACAAACTTATCCTAAGACAAAAGGGATTACTTCTATGGAACCTTTACCTACTTAAGGAAAGTTAGCTCCTAGTGAGCATTTTACTAAAGAGAAACAAAAGGAATAATAAAACTATCCTAGAATGGGGGGTGTCCGATCCTCTTTTGTTGTGTTCCTTTTATAGAGTCCTTTGTTAGATCCTCACTGTTCCTTTCATCAAGGGCTGTGCTTTCTTCAAATCCTCTCCAATAGTAGCTCTGCTCCTTGCCAACTCAGCTCTTCATGGGAATTGTTGCGTACTCGGCAAGTGTACCGATCGTTCCAAGTAATAAAAGTGATAAGTAAGATCGTCTCCACAGGGATTGTAAAACAACTACTACGATAACCAGTCCTCTTAAGTTAGATGAATCGATTTGTGGTTTCACAATATTGTAACTAATTAAAAAGTAAAAGACTTGTTTTTAGGTTTTTATGAGAAAGACTTAAAATAAGAAAATGAAGGAAATGTTTTTGTAAAAGAAGTGAGAAAAGTACTGTAGCCAGGGTACATTCACCAATTGCTCCCAATTTTACTTTGGATTGATTCATAGTATTTATCGAAATTAACAACTCAGACAAATTATCATCTTTAAAATAATTAGTTAGATCCCAATCCCTTAGTGATCTAACCCTTTAATTCAATTGGAACCCTAATCCCTTAGTAATCCTGCATGAAAATAAGCATTATGTAGATAAATCCCACGACTGCGATTCATACAAGTCTATTCCTAGAACATGCATGAATCGTCACCTTTATCTCCTTTCAGAATCAGCATTCCAATATTCCTATTGCGAACCCTAATCCCCAGAATATCATCCCCTATTAGGTTGATCAGATCTAACAGAAATAATATCAATACGCACAAGATAAAGATGAAGTATATTAAAATCAACACATAAAGTGATTCAATCCTTCGTACCAATTGTTCACAAAAGGATCATGGCCCTGACCACAGAAAATAGATCTAGCCAATCAACATCATGATCGCTGATCTGAATTCAACATGAACTGAAAATAAAATAGAAGAAAAGTACAAGAACGGGACGACAAACACGAAGAACGCCTTCCTTCTCCAGCCAGATCTGCCTCTTTAGGGTTTTAGTGTGTCTTTCCTTTCAAGGTTGAGTCTCCATTTATAATAGACCTTGACCTAATTCTCCAAATTTTGAACTTTCATCTTTCGCGCCTCCCACGCTGACAGCGCCACTCCCGCGCTGTGAGCGTGGGAGGTTCTGCCTCTTTTTGATCTCCCGCGCTGATAGCGCGGATCTCACGCTCTCAGCGCGGGAGCCTCTGCCAAATTCTTGCTTCCCACGCTGTGAGCGCCATACCCGCGCTGATAGCGTGGGCTTTTAGCTCTTCTTTGTCCTTTTTGACTTCTTTTACTGCATCTTTCCTGATATTCAGACTTTGGATAATTTTAACAGTTTTTCTGCCTTTCTTGCATCGATTGAGTCACTTTCTTCTTCTTTTTGTCTTGTAATTTCTTATATGCTGATCGCATATCAGGAATACTCTCCAATAGCAGCTTTGCTCCTTGCCAGCGCAGCTCTTGATAGAAGTGGTACCCCTTGCTTTTGGTTTCCTCTTGTGCGTAAGAATTCTGGAATCAGGGAGACACGCCCACTCTTTATGCTGTGGCTGATGTGGGGGCTCCTGATTGCTTCATTTTTCTGCTTTTGTACTGTAGCAGGGAGACACCTCCACCTTCTCTGTCGATGCTGACGTGGAGGCTCCTGATTGCTTCCTTTTTCTGCTTTTGTACTGTAGCAGGGAGACACCTCCACCTTCTCTGCCGATGCTGACGTGGAGGCTCCTGATTGCTTCCTTTTTCTGCTTTTGTACTGTAGCAGGCTTTTATGCTCCCTTCTGCGCAACATTCCTCCTTCTCTCCTCAATGTATAGCTCCTTCTGTTGGGTCTTAGGCTTCCTGATCAAAACAAATTAACCAAACAATCATATGTGAAAAAGATAATGTTGATTTGCTCCAGGCCCACTATAATTCCCGTTTCAAGTATTGCTCTAGTCCGCTTTTCAAAACATTTGCTCCTCATGGAAGAAGAAGGTCAAAGAGAGTGATTTGTAATCAAAACATGGGTTTTGTGGAATAATATATATACTTAATGGACCTCAGCTTTTGAGGACCATCAACCAGGTAGCCTTCTTTTCTTCTTCTTTAAATTATGCTACTTTAATTTTCTTATATGTCAATTTTTATTTTATTTTTAAGGTTTGTAAGTTGTTGGTGTTATCTGCTGGTGTGGTTTCCATTTGGCATTTTTTCTTTCCACCTATATTTTGTGTGATGATTGTGAAGATAATAAATGCTAATAAAGCAATTCATTCTGATGCACATGACTTTCAATCAACAAGAAAAAATGTCTCTAATATCCCCCTTCCCAAAGAAAGTGTAGATAATATTTTATTTCACAGGCTGTGAGTTGAAACTGTTCATTTATTTACAAATCATTATCTTTCTGTATTATTCAACAAATGAAAGGTGGACTAGCCTCATTTACAATGAAATTTTTCTTCTTTGGGTGTTTTAAATTTCAGATTAGTATACTTGGCATCTTTGCAATATGACCATGTCTTTTATTCTAATAAACTTTTTCCAATTCTATTTCTGCTTATTTGCAGAGGACTATGGAGGGCTCGGTCTTGGTTACTTGTATCACTGTACAGCAATGGAAGAGATTAGCCGTGCTTCAGCATCTGTTGGTCTTTCTTATGGTGCTCATTCTAACCTGTGTGTCAATCAGTTGGTAATTGAAGGGAACTTAAGTTTCTTTTATTGTATGCTTGATGATGTTCTGATGAGTCTTCAGGATTGCCACCTTCTATTTTGTTTAGGTGGGTTGTGTGGTGGTTGGAAGGTTGGAAAACCAATAGAAAAATAATTGGGAGTGTTAAGTGTTGAAAAGACATACAGTGAACTAATTAGCAAAATGGTGTTTAAAAGACGTAAAACGGTGAAAAGACACATGAACCAGCCTTGTGGCAACCTATGGAAGTATAATAAAATGAGAAAGAAAATTTAGAAAAATAAATCTTTAATTAACACTAAGTTGGCCGAACCATCAAGAGAGGATGGGGAGGATTTCGTGCTTTTCGCGTTTTGTTGAAATTTGACGTATACTGATGGTTGTATATGTTTGCATAGGTTGCCGTACGTCGACTTGAACCCTGAACAGTGAATCAGTGTATTGCCCTTGGTCCTGGACCAAGTGGATTGAGGCAAGTTATTGAACCAATGCATATTAATTGTAAATTTGCATGTATTGTGTGAGTTGTAAGTGATTGGGAATGTCCTCTGTGTAGGCATTCAGTGGTGTACCAAGTGTGAGGAATAAGCTGCAGCGGAGCTTAGTGGAATAAAATATAAGGTAACCTCTTGGTACTGAGGCTTGTTCCCCTTGTGTGTTCCACCACACCCGTTGAGGGTGATGGTAGGAAGTGTGTATGAGTAGTGTAGAATAGCATGAGCATGCATGTAGCATTATGAGGGTACTTATGTACCGGATCACTGGCCAGTAGATAGTTAGCCTTCGGGCAAGTTCCGGACTTCCACTGGATAGGTCTCCGAGAGGGAGTTCCAGTTGACCCAGGGTCGTGGTGTGTAATCCGGATAGGAGCACACTAGGAAGTCTTGGGTGTATGTGAATGGGAGGGGTACCTTGGTTGTGGTTCTAGGAACACACCTTGGATGATACCCGTAGGCTTATATGTCGAGGACGTTGTGTGGTATGGTAGCTACCAGCCCGCTTCGTCGTAGTTTATATTCCTATAATTCCCCTTTTCTCTAAATCCCTTGCTTTATCCTGTTTTAAGTAATGTTGTTTTACAGTATTTATATGCATCGAAGTGAACCATTGGGCGGAGTTTTCTCCAGAACCTCTGGGTTACTGAGATATATTTGTATATCTCACCCCGTCTTGGGGACTTTATTTCAGGAGGTAGCAGTGGCAGTGGAGCAGCGGGCAAGAAGCCCGCATGATGATATTAGTGGTGCAGTTCTGTATTTTGCATTTTGGTGGCCACTTGGCCTAGGCTAGACTTAGGGCATGAACATCTTATATGTATGTAGTATGAGTTTCATTAGCATATTTGTTCATGTCATTTTGCCTAAGTCTTGTAGTTTATGCCATTTGAGTTTATGTATCATTTGTAATATTTGGAGGATTGTAATATTTGTATCATTTGTAATACTTGGCCTAATATTTATTTCTCTTGTCTTCACCGTACTTAAATAATCCATGAAAAAATGTACTCTAAATCTCCTTCGAAAAATGTAGTAACTTATGCATTACGAATGAAATAACAAGAGAAATAAAGAAAGATGATGCAACAGTTCAAATTATGTTAAATTTCTTAGAACCAACTAAAATGATTCAAAACTAAAATAATTTTAATACAAACTCACTAAAACTAGTTGAGTGCTAAGGTTGTGGGGAATGTTTGTAAATATATAAATATTTAAGGAGCGATTGTATTTATGGAAAATATTAATCTTTTTTTACACGAGGTAATTGTCTTATATTATCTCATTTTGAAAATTTCACTCACTCTTTTTATTTTTTATTTTTTTTGTTTATCCTTTAATGGTGGATCTCTTGTGGCTTCTCTCTATAATATGAGAAAACAAGTGTCATTTTATTATCATTAAAAATTAAAGATCAGTTAAGAAAGAGCAACAAGTGTCATTTATTTCAAGTTGACAAACACGTTGAAAAGTGCTATTTTTTTGGTGAAAGAAAAGGGTTATTATTTTAAAGGATGTAAAGTTGTATCATTTTAAGTCAGAGAAAGAGATAGATAAAGAAGGATAAAGAGTAGTAAACATAAAAATATGAAGGTGAGTCACACCTCATTGTGAGAGTAAAATGACATCAATTGTGTAATTTAAAATAACAAACATTTTTCCCTTCTACTAATGATTATGGTAACTATAACCTTCCCTGGGAGCTTAAACTTTGTAATTCCCAAAACTAAAATTTTTAAATAAAGGGAGGTTATACTTACAACTTATTTTCGTTTACAACCTCTTACAACTCATATCTTAACCGTTAATTTCCGCCAATCAATGGTTATCATTTATTGCGAATTAATAATTAATTAATAAATTTTATTTGCGAAAATCTTAACTGTTGAATGACAGAAATTAACGGTTAAGATATGAGTTGTAAGAAGTTGTAAACGAAAATAGATTGTAAGTATGGGTAAAATTGGGTCGGGCCGGCCTACTAAGAAGTTGTAAACGAAAATAGATTGTAAGTATGGGTAAAATTGGGTCGGGCCGGCCTACAAGATCCTACGGCTCGGCCTATGTCAGGCCAGTCCTGACATAATATATTTCGTAAAATAAGCTGGGACTGGGCCTTGAAAAAACTTGTTTAATAAAAAGGTCGCGGACCCACTTTCACAAGGCTTGACCTATAAGCATACAGGTCGGCCTATATTGTATTATTTATTTTAAATACAATAAAATAGAGTAAGTATGCCTTGAAGAAAAAACAAAAGATATAGATTTAATCAATTGCAATTATTTATAACTTAATTATATTCGATTATATTTTAATAGAAATCTGAATTTATTTCTTATGCAGGAGGAACCAACATCTTTAGATTGTGTATATGAATATATTAAAAGGTTTTTGGGAGAGGTTATACTTACTACAAGCATCATGATGTGTTTGTTGGATTCATATATTTATTTTAATTTACATAGTATGGATTTATTTGTTGGATATGATGAAATATATGTTATTTAGTTTGAGCATTTTGCTTTTGAAAGTGACTTAAATCCATATTGTATGAGTTTTGTTATGATTCATGATTCTGTTTGGACGTTGAAACTATGATTTTTGGTTTAACAATATAATTTTAGTATTTTGTAAAGTTGATTCATGTTTGTGCATGGAAGTTAAAAAATAACAGGCCAACGGGTTAGGCCAGACCATTTTTTTTTTTTTTTGTAAACGGGTCAAACCAGGCTAACAGTTAGACTCGTACTAGGCTTGGGCCAGGCCAAATTGAAAATTTCTGACGTAGGCTTGGACTTTTCACGGAAAAACTTGGCCCAGCCCAGCCTAATTTCACCCTTTCCCTTTGAATAAATGTTAACCAGGACAATCAAACTTGAAAAAGAAAAAGAAAACTAGAAACAGGGTTTATATGATTTGAAGATTTAAACCTCAGATCAAAACCCTAACGAGGGGTTGAAGGTATTGTCAGCAAAGCACGAACACGTTAATAGTTTCAAAATTTGTGTGTCAGACATGTGTCCGACATGTGTGCGACACGTGGTCAACATTTGGGGACACGCGGTCAACGCTCGGACACGTTCCGACACGTTTTTCCGACACGCAGTCAACTTTTTACGACACGCGGTCAACGCTCGGACACATTTTTTTTAAATCTTAATTTTATTTTGTTAACTAAATATATAAGAAATAATTTGTAAATTAATTTTTTTCTATTATGAAATTTGATATGAAAAATTAGCAAAGTACGAAAAATGATTTATATTTAAATTTAAGTTATGAAATTTAAATATTTGATTGGTTATAAAACTTATTATGAACTCTTATATGTATTAAATATAAATTATACTATATATATTAAAAATTTTATTTAATATCAAAATGTGTCCCAACGTGTTGAAATGACATTTTTTAAAATTAACGTGTCGGCGTGTCGTGTCGTGTCCTGTGTCCGTGTCCGTGCATCATATGGTATTGTTACAAAGAATATCTGTAGGATATCTTTATTAGAATATCTTTATTATTTTTAAATATCTATTTCCTTATTTCATTAGGATTTAGGTTAGATCTCTTTATTAGAATATCTTTAGGATATCTTTATTATTTGTAAAGATATATTTCCTTATTTCATTAGGATTTAGGATATCTTTAGGATATCTTTATTTATAAAGATTTATTTCCTTATTTCATTAAGATCTAGGTTAGATTTAGACTTAGTATTTCTTTATATATTATACTCTGGATCAATTCAACATACAATATTCAGATTTTCTACGTTGCTATGGTCTCTTGTTATTTCACAGAGGGCATGGCTTCTTCTTCCCCTTCATCATCATCGAATTCGAAGTTCAGAGTGTATCAAAACCCTTCTTTATCCGCTGTTCTCACCTCCAAAAGTCTTCAACCTTCCAATTACACTCTCCTCTCCGTCCTCTCTTTCTTCTGTGTCTCCGCATTCGCCTTTCTCACAATCGTCTTCAGGAACACACTCTTTATCTTATGTTACTAACTTATTACCAATGCCAACACTACTCATTATTCTATCTATTATTAAACTTTACACCATTGTAGGGAAAATTGGTTCATTCACATCTTGAGGCTCCAAAGTCTTTCCCCTGTTATAGCTTGTAAGTTCTCAACCTCAAAATTATAAATTTTTTTTGGTGAAAAGTTATGATTTTTTTCATTTTTATTTGGAAAGGGGTAATTTTAATTTCAAATTACAAATCAAATTAGGATATTAATATCAAAAACAAAATATATACGTGTGTAATTTTAATTATTGTTTTTTCCTCTAAATCTAAATTCTGACGTTTCCTTCGCTGCGCCTCCCAAATTCTAACCCTGACCTTCTTTGAACCATCTTTTATCTTATTTTATTTTTGGGGTAAAAACCCTTTCGTTTATGTTATGAAAAAAAAAACCTTTCATTTTTTTCTTGTGCTCTTCTTTTCCCATATCCCTAAAATTTGATTGTTTGATGTGTGTATGACTTTTTCTTGACCACAAACGATCACGGTGTGGGAGAGGGGCATCCACTACTGCTGCGCATACGTATCGCTTCCTCGCATCCCAAGTTTATCCAATTTCTGGGCAGTACTGAATCTGTAGTCAACAGAAATAAATGTCATATTTTCATCTTTCATTTCTAATTTTCTTACTCTAATCAAATGATTTATCTTTAAAGCGAGACTTGCTCCTTTCAACTGTGTGAGAAGAAGAAAAAATTCTTGCTTACAGTACATGCATGTTATTTATGAGTGATAACGACTCTTTTTTTTCTCCTTCATTTTAAGAGAAGGATTTTTGCCCGCTATAGACTCAGGAATCAAATTTGAATAAGTGACGCTAAAAGGTTCAAGTAACCAGCCTTTTGTTTTGTACTAAAATTATTTTGCATTCCTGCTATACCAGAAAGTAAGCCCCACTACATGAGTCTAGAGTTAAATGATATGTGAGAAAAATTTGGTTTAAATATCCACGAGCATGAATTACCACTTGTAAAGATTAACAGCATATAGTTGGATTGGTCATAGCATATGATCACATTATAACTTGTTGTCAAGGTTCAGCGCAGTTACCCAGGCATTCCCTTCCCAATGATGAATACCGTGATTCCTTTTGACCCAGCTGCTATATCTATTTTTGCATAGACAACCTGATTGAATTCAACACAATCAAAAATGTGCTATGCATTCTCAGCATATGTCTAGACTATTAGATATAGTTTTACAATAACTCGGAATCCAGTTTCCCCATATAAGCCATGGGTAAAGAAATTAGTCAAGAACACAAGACTGGTCCTCTAAGTTCTGATAACTCTTATTTTATTACACTTATTTGTTACTCTTGGTTGGTAATTTTAGGTTTTATTTGAATTAAAAAAAGGTATTTTGGGTTAAATTAGAATTCTAGTTTTTAATTGGGTTTAATTGATTTTCGTCATAATTTTCCAGATTTACACTACTTTCGTATTTTGACTATATCTCACTCTACAGATGTCAGATTGACTCCGTTCTTATTACGTTTTGCAGCTAACATGAAGGGCTATGATTCCTATTTCAGCTACTGAAGCCCAATTCGGACGGAAAGATGGTCTAAACCTGAGCTCAAGATGACGTATTTTTGCTGGAATTTTATTTTATTATTGGACTTGTAATTTAAATTAAAGCTCAATTACTTAAGTGGCCCAAAGCCAAGTTTTAGTTTTAGTTTTATTTTATTATTTTATTTTGCATTTTAGATGAATGGGTCGGGCCGATCTGAATTAAGCCCAGCCCAAATTGGTTTCTGACCTAGGTGCATATGAAGGAAAAGGGAAGGGAAACATTTTGGTATTATGTAATTTTCAAATTGGAGGATCAAGGGACTTTTTCTCTGAAGCGTTCTTCGCATTCTTCTTCTTCTTCTTCTTCTTCTTCTTTTTCTTTTATGCAATTTAATTTGTAATCATGTTTATCCTAGCCATGCTAGGCTAAACCCCCTTTTAATCAACCTAAGGGGAAGGGATTCCATGGATCTGTTTAGAGGATCTGCGATCAATCTCTAACCAGATTTGTTTCTTTACCCTAACTCAGATCAATATCGTGCGATTGTGGATATTCGATCTAAGGTTCGTGATTGCGATTATGGGTGAAGAATGATCATCAGATTTGATGATCCGATTAACCTCAATTGGAAATAAGGATTCTTATTCAATTGAGATTAATCGTGAATTTGGTAATTTTTCTAATTCTTTAACCAGATTTGTTTCTTTTCCTAACTCAGATCGATATCGTGCGATTGTGGATATTCAATCTGAGGTTCGCGATTGCGATCATGGAAAAGGAATAATCATCAGATTTGATGATCCAATTATTCTCAATTGAAAATAAGGATTCTGATTCAATTGAGATCAACCGTGAATTTGGTAACTTTTATCCAATAAAGGACGTCCATGGAACCCAAACTCTAGGTTGGTTAATTTTGAATTACGAATTTTAATTCAAATTTTATATTCTGCCTTTTAAATTATTTAAACTGAAATCAAAACCCCCCTTTTATTTTCTATTTTCAGCAACGATTTTCATCCAAACAATTTCCTTGAGAGACGACTTAGGGTTTCCACTTTACTGCAAATTTTCTGAACCCTAAATAAAAATAATTTTTAATTTGCACGAGTTCGACAGCTCGTGTCAAATTTGGCGCCGTTGTCGGGGAAATTGCATCGGTCTAAATCGTTTTCTGATTCAGTTTCTTTTTTTGTTTTTGATTTTTCTATTTATGTTTCTTTTAATTTTCGTTTTTTCTTTTTCTTTTTCTTTTTCTTTATATATATATATATATATATATATATATATATATATTTAATTAGTGAATATTAACACTAGATTAGATTTTGTTAGGATTTTGATTAGACTTTGTTTCCAATCATTCTTAATCTTTTGATTGATTATATTTTATTATTTTATTATTTTTATTTTATTTTATTTATTTATTTATTTATTTATTTATTTTTTATTATTTTGTATTTTTTTATTTTGGTTCCCTTTGCTCTTTCTTTCCTTTTATTTTATTTTTTTATTTTTTTTAATCGTTCAATAGTATTTCTAATTTTATTTTGGCTAATTTCTACTGTAGTTTAAATTTAAATAATTTTTTTTATAGGGTACATTTTTTTTCTTCTAGTCGTACTGTCATTAATTAAAAAAAATGGATAATAGAAGCTTAAAGCAATTGTCTGCACCTGATGTTAACTATCAGCCTTTTTGCATTCGTTATCTTGATCTTGATATTGGTTTTAAACTTAAGTCTAGTCTTATCCATTTGCTTCCCAAGTTTCATGGTCTTGCAGGTGAGGATCCATATAAGCATTTGAAAGAGCTTCATGTAGTCTGCAGCACTATGAAGCCACCAGGGGTGAATGAGGAGCAAATCAAGCTGCGTGCCTTTCCATTCTCATTGGACAGTGGAGCTAAGGACTTGCTGTACTACTTGCCACCTTCCTCCATTGTAAGCCGGAATGATATGTCAAGATTATTTCTGGAGAAATTCTTCCCTTCATCCAGAGCCACCACAACCAGAAAGGATATCAGTGGCATAAAGCAGGCTAATGGGGAGAACATGCATGAGTATTGGGAGCGGTTCAAAAGGGTTTGTGCAAGCTGTCCACACCATCAGATTCCAGAAAATCTCCTTATTGTTTACTTCTATGAAGGGTTGCTGCCTATGGATAGGAATGTTTTAGATGCAGCTAGTGGAGGAGTCATGAGCAATAAAACCCCTATTGAGGCAAAAGAATTGATTGCTGAGATAGCAGTCAATGCTCAACAGTGCAGTTTTCCAAGTGCAAGCTTCTCCAATGCAGAATCCAACAGTGGCAGCAGTAGGAGGAGTATCAAGCACAGAGAACCAGAGAATAGAGAACAGGCTTGATGAGTTGACATCAATGGTGAGGCAGTTGGCAGTGACACAGAGAGTGCAACCTTCTACTCAATAGACAAGCAACCCGTGTGGCATCTGCTGTGATCCTTCTCACCCCACGGATGCTTGTCCTTCTCTACAAGACAGCAGTTTCCAAGTTGATCAGTCTGTTGCTGCAGTTTTTCATGGAAATCCACAGTACCAGCAGCAGCAAAACAATCCTTTCTCTAATACATATAATCCTGGCTGGAGAAATCATCCAAATCTCAAGTGGAGCCAGAATCAGCAAAGTGCACCTCCACAGCAAATGCAGCAGCAACAAATGCAGCAGTCACCAATGCAGCAGCAAGCCAGTAGCAATGGTCCTTCTTTGGAGGATTTAGTGAAGCAGATGGCAACTAACAATCTGCAATTCCAGCAGAGGACTGAGTCTTCAATCCAGAATCTGCAAACACAGATTGGCCAACTTGCAACATCCATGAGTCAGAATCAACAAGCAAGTGGTAGCTCCCTTCCATCACAAACAGTTCCAAATCCAAAAGGAAGCGGAAATGTGAGTGCTATTACTCTGCGGTCTGGAAAGGAAATGGAGGAACCAAACCAAGCTGTTGTTGAGTCATCTAAGGGAAGTGACACTAGTTCCAAGAAGCAGATCACTGATACATCTGATGTCCATATCCCTCTGCCATTCCCTCAAAGAGCCACTCAGTCCAAGAAGCAATCAGCAAAGGCTCAAGATAAAGAGATACTTGACACCTTCCGAAAAGTTGAAGTGAACATCCCTCTTCTAGATGCAATACAGCAGATTCCAAGATATGCCAAGTTTTTAAAGGAGCTGTGCACCAACAAGAGGAGACTGAAAGGAGATGAGCAAGTTAACCTGAGTCAGAATGTATCAGCACTCATCCAGCCTATGCCTAAAAAGTGTCAAGATCCAGGGACATTTACTATTCCTTGTGTGATTGGCAATTCTATTTTTCATGATTGCATGCTAGACTTAGGGGCTTCCATTAATGTCATGCCTGAATCTGTGTATAAGTCTCTTGGTCTTGGTCCTTTGCGTGCTACTAGTATTGTGGTTACATTAGCTAATAGGAGTAGTATTCACCCATCTGGTTTGATTGAGGATGTATTGGTCAGAGTTAATAATTTGATTTTTCCTGCTGATTTCTACATTTTAGAAATGGAGAGTGAGACTGCTACTAATAGATCACCAATTATACTTGTTAGGCCTTTCATGAGAACAACAAGGACCAAAATAGATGTGTATGCTGGGACTCTATCCATGGAATTTGGTGATAGCATTTTACATTTTACTATATTTGATTCCATGAAGCATTCTAAGGTTTAGGTTGATCATTCAGTTTCATGCATAAAAGTGATTCATGATGTGGCTGATAAGGTTGATTCTGAATTGATTAGTGATTGTGCATTACCTGTGGATTATGACTTGCCTATTAATGTTAATTCCGAATGTGTACTAAATGTGAAGTTATGCAAGACTCCCCATTCTGGGAATGATTTTGATCCTAACTCTCATGGACCCAAGATGAAATGGGTACCAAAATGTTCTTCCTCTGTTTTTAGTATGCAGAAAAGTTTGCGTAAGGTTGGAAGAAAGGATCAAGAGAAGAAGAAATGCACACAGAAAAGAAAGCCCCCAAAGTTGCGTGATAAGCAGATGGGGAAGAGTTGCACAATGATTGGCCATCACCTCAAAGTTGTTCATGAAGGATCCCAGAAGCAACCTGTGGAGACAGAGGCTCTACTCACTGATGTTGTTTATCCTCCTTGGGAGTCCAGGGAGTCTTCTTCCCTCTTTTTCTTTTCTTTCTTTTATTTGCATTTTTCTTTTTCTTTCTTTCTTTTAGTTTTTGACTTTCGTAGGTAGATTTTCCTCTTCTTTCTGGTTATTATTGAGTGTTACATGGAGTAGACTTAGATCACAATGTTTGATAGTAAAGTCTATTAGGCTTTGATCTCAATTCTTGGATTGCAATACTTGTTGATTGATGTTGTGATGCTGATTGCATGATTTGGTTACCCCTTGTGAGGTTTTGAGCTTGTATACATGGCATATCTTCTGGCCATGCTTTCGTTCTTGTGTGCTTCTGCTCTTCATATTTTTTTTCTAGAACTTGCTATGATTCTTTTTGAAATTGCATTTTTCACTTACATGCATGAATATGATTGAGGCATTCATTTCTTTCTTTACCCACTTTAGCCAGATAGTCATCCCTTACATTATTATCCCTTGATGAGACCCTTTGAGCATTTATATCCTTTACTTCTTGAGCCACATTACAAGCCTAAGTGAAAAAACCAATTAATTCCACACCCTGGAGATTTACTGAGCTATGGTTTTCACTGTGATGTTGTGTTTAAGTGTGGGGGGTTTGCCCGAGGCGTGCAAAAGTTTAAGTGTGGGGGTGACAATGTGATTCTTTTCTCTGCTATGTGGTTCTTCTATGTTATAAAAAAATAGAAAAAGAAAAAAGAAAAAAAAATAGGAAAAGCAAAAACAAACAAAAAATGAAAAAAAAAATGAGAAAAAAAAATGTGTGTTTATTTTTATCTTTTCATTATCTTTGTGTAGTTCTTTAACCCTTGCTCTTGTAGATTTCTAGGGTGTTTAACCTTCTTTTCCCATATTTTATCCATACCTTCACCTCAGCCCCATTACAACCCTGCATAAAGCCCTCTTGATTTATGCATGCATGTGTTAGTAGCAGTGGAGAAGTAGAATTTGAGCAAGCCTATGGTAGATTGATTTTCTTGAGTAGATTTGAGTGATACACTGATTACCTGATACACTTAGAGAAAAATATTGAGAGCATCTTGTGTGAAACCATTTTCTGTAATTGGCATGTGCAGCAAAAATTAGCAAGTCTTGTGATTTGAGATTAGGGAATTCCAGTCCTGATTGATTTAGCTGTGAAGACTTGTGATCTTTGTGGATTTCCTGTATGATTGGTAATTGTTAAAAAGGATTGGTTGATCTTAGTCTTTGCTTCTAATTTTAGTTTTTGCCCAAGAGTGCAAAAAGATAAGTGTGGGGGAATTTAATAACTCATATTTTATTACACTTATTTGTTACTCTTGGTTGGTAATTTTAGGTTTTATTTGAATTAAATAAAGGTATTTTAGGTTAAATTAGAATTCTAGTTTTTAATTGGGTTTAATTGATTTTCGTCATAATTTTCCAGATTTACACTACTTTCGTATTTTGACTATATCTCACTCTACAGATGTCAGATTGACTCTGTTCTTGTTGCGTTTTGCAGCTAATAGGAAGGGCTATATTGCTATTTCAGCTACTGAAGCCCAATTCGGACGGAAAGATGGTCAAAAGCTGAGCTCAAGATGACGTATTTTTGCTGGAATTTTATTTTATTATTGGACTTGTAATTTAAATTAAAGCCCAATTACTTAAGTGGCCCAAAGCCAAGTTTTAGTTTTATTTTTATTTTATTATTTTATTTTGCATTTTAGACGAATGGGTCGGGCCGATCTGAATTAAACCCAGCCCAAATTGGTTTCTGATCTAGGTGCATATGAAGGAAAAGGGAAGGGAAACATTTTGGTATTATGTAATTTTCAAATTGGAGGATCAAGGCACTTTTTCTCCGAAGCGTTCTTCGCGTTCTTCATCTTCTTCTTCTTCTTTTTCTTTTATGCAATTTAATTTGTAATCATGTTTATCCTAGCCATGCTAGGCTAAACCCCCTTTTAATCAACCTAAGGGGAAGGGATTCCATGGATCTGTTTAGAGGATCTGCGATCAATCTCTAACCAGATTTTTTTCTTTACCCTAACTCAGATCAATATCCTGCGATTGTGGATATTCGATCTGAGGTTCGCGATTGCGAGTATGGGTGAAGAATGATCATCAGATTTGATGATCAGATTAACCTCAATTGGAAATAAGGATTCTGATTCAATTGAGATTAATCGTGAATTTGGTAATTTTTCTAATTCTTTAACCAGATTTGTTTCTTTTCCTAACTCAGATCGATATCGTGCGATTGTGGATATTCGATCTGAGGTTCGCGATTGCGATCATGGAAAAGGAATAATCATCAGATTTGATGATCCAATTGTTCTCAATTGAAAATAAGGATTCTGATTCAATTAAGATCAACTGTGAATTTGGTAATTTTTATCCAATGAAGGACGTCCATGGAACCCTAACCCTATGTTGGTTAATTTTGAATTACGAATTTTTATTCTAATTTTATATTCTTCCTTTTAAATTATTTAAACTGAAATCAAAACCCCCCTTTTATTTTCTATTTTCAGCAATGATTTTCACCCAAACAATTTCCTTGAGAGACGACTTAGGGTTTCCACTTTGCTGCAAATTTTTTGAACCCTAAATAAAAATAATTTTTAATTTGCACGAGTTCGACAGCTCGTGTCATTCTGCTGGATACCAAATAACGGTGAAGCACAACGAAATATGTGACCCACATTAAATATCTAAACAGATGGTTTACTTGGGACCCAGAACTATGATAAATATGCTTAGCATTTTTTCTTTAGTCTTTTTCTCCCCATGCATGGTGTAATAAAGCCTTATGACATTCACCTTTTTCTTCATTATTCAGCAATCAAGTCCACAGATCATGATAATGATATGATGTTGATGGAAAGATAGTCCATTGAAATTACAAATTGAGGAAAAATTGCTTGTTAATTTTTTAAAGGCAAATCAAACTAGAACACAGTCAATGCAAAGAGAATGGGAAAATGCAATGAAATTCAAAGAAACATACTAATGTTTGAGCAACTGGACCATTAGTACACCACATCTTGTTCCCATTAAGTACATATCCCCTATCTACACGATCAGCCTTGCATTTCATGCTGACAACATCAGAACCAGCTGCAGAAATGGCCCATTCACTTTAGAAAGACCTTGGAATAACTAAAAATGTAAGATACTACTGTTTAATTTCACACATCTTACAATTGGGCTCACTCATTGCCAAAGCTCCCACATGATCCCCAGAGATAAGCTTAAAAAATGAAGACAAAAAAACAACTTAGCCTATGAAGTATGAATATGTAGATAGACAGATACACAGAAAAATTGTGAAAGGTGACTAATGAGCATCAGAAATGGGTGGAAAGGTAAGACTAACTACCAGCATTTTTGGTTTATAAAGTCAATCCTTACATATCATCGGCAATATATCACTGAAAATAAATAAGATTAAACAAGGCAGAACAAGAACCTTTGGCAAGTATTTCTGTTTCTGAGCAGGGTTTCCATTCCTCACCTAAACAAAACAGAAGGTGGCAATCCTGAAGACTCATCAGAACATCATCAAGCATACAATAAAAGAAACTTAAGTTCCCTTCAATTACCAGCTGATTGACACACAGGTTAGAATGAGCACCATAAGAAAGACCAACAGATGCTGAAGCACGGCTAATCTCTTCCATTACTATACAGTGATACAAGTAACCAAGACCGAGCCCTCCATAGTACTCTGCAAATAAGCAGAAATAGAATTGGAAAAAGTTTATTAGAATAAAAGACATGGTCATATTGCAAAGATGGCAAGTATACTAATCTGAAATTTAAAACACCCAAAGAAGAAAAATTTCATTGTAAATGAGGCTAGTCCGACTTACTCATTTGTTGAATAATACAGAAAGATAATGATTTGTAAATAAATGAACAGTTTCTACTCACAGCCTGTGAAATAAAATAGTATCTACACTTTCTTTGGGAAAGGGGATATTAGAGACTTTTTTCTTGTTGATTGAAAGTCATGTGCATCAGAATGAATTGCTTTATTAGCATTTATTATCTTCACAATCATCACACAAAATATAAGTGGAAAGAAAAAATGCCAAATGGAAATCACACCAGCAGATAACACCAACAGCTTACAAATCTTAAAAATAAAATAAAAATTGACATATAAGAAAATTAAAGCAGCATAGTTTAAAGAAGAAGAAAACAAGGCTACCTGGTTGATGATCCTCAAAATTTGTGGACCATTAAGTATATATATTGTTCCACAAAACCCATGTTTTGATTACAAATCACTCTCTTTGACCTTCTTCTTCCATGAGGAGCAAATGTTTTGAAAAGCGGACTAGAGCAATACTTGAAATGGGAATTATAGTAGGCCTGGAGCAAATTAACATTATCTTTTTCACATATGATTGTTTGGTTAATTTGTTTTGATCAGGAAACCTAAGACCCAACCGAAGGAGCTACACATTGAGGAGAGCAAGAGGAATGCTGCGCAGAAGGGAGCATAAAAGCCTGCTACAGTACAAAAGCAGAAAAAGGAAGCAATCAGGAGCCTCCACGTCAGCATCGGGAGAGAAGGTGGAGGTGTCTCCCTGCTACAGTACAAAAGCAGAAAAAGGAAGCAATCAGGAGCCTCCACGTCAGCATCGGTAGAGAAGGTGGAGGTGTCTCCCTGCTACAGTACAAAAGCAGAAAAAGGAAGCAATCAGGAGCCGCCACATCAGCCACAGCAGAAAGAGTGGGCGTGTCTCCCTGATTCCAGAATTCTTACGCACAAGAGGAAACCAAAAGCAAGGGGGACCACTTCCATCAAGAGCTGCGCTGGCAAGGAGCAAAGCTGCTATTGGAGAGTATTCCCACGAAGAGCCGAGTTGGCAAGGAGCAGAGCTACTATTGGAGAGGATTTGAAGAAAGCACAGCCCTTGATGAAAGGAACAGTGAGGATCTAACAAAGGACTCTATAAAAGGAACACAACAAAAGAGGATCGGACACCCCCCATTGTAGGATAGTTTTATTATTCCTTTTGTTTCTCTTTAGTAAAATGCTCACTAGGAGCTAACTTTCCTTAAGTAGGTAAGGGTTCCATAGAAGTAATCCCTTTTGTCTTAGGAGAACTTTGTAAGGGACACATATTTTATAAATGAAATCTGAGTTGCTCTTTGGTTTAATATTCTGATTCTGTGAAACCCTTTGGGCTGACAACCTCATCCCGGGACCACTCGGTTGATGAAACACTGACAAGGGCGTGTGGAGCAGTCTCAAGATCTTGGGGTAGTTTAGCCTGAAGAAAGGGGGAGAAACACCCGGAATGAGGAGCACTGCCATGTGAATCCATGCTCTTTTGAGAAGGAAGCATGGTTTCCTTGTATTTAACTCTAAGATCTCTGGAGTAAGGTGGAGAGTAAGGCCTTGCTCTCTTCTTACCCTAAGCCAAAGTGAAGGAAGGAGCAGAATCCATTATAAAATATGCTACCAAGCAGGGTTAACCAAAGGGATGAAAATATGGAGCCCGTGAACACCTACTTAACTCTCTTAAAAATCAACTCCACGTCAACTTTTGTTGCAACTCTTTCCACAATATCTAACTTGTGTTTACACTGTTGATTTTACTCTCATCTCACTGATTACTTTTGAATTACTTCAAATTGATGCCTTTATATTCGATGATTATACTAAGTTATCACCGCTCTCATCTAGGTTCAGAATGGTTAACATCGTTTAACTAGCTGACTATAGATTGCTCTTTGTGAAGCTTGGTCGAGAATAGTTACTTTTCTTTATTTTTACAAATTAAGTTTCCTTGAACGTTTCTTACTTCACAATTGCTCCCTGAGGACGATAAATCTGGGGCTATAACACCCTATATTGCTTGACACGTACGCTTGCGTATAGTTGAAGAGGGTTGCTCTTAGTCAGAGTAAGTTGCTCCTGTTGGCAAATCTGATTGTTACTCTGTACTCTTGCTCCTAAAATATAAATTATTCCCGAGCAACTCGCGGTTCGACCAAGCAATTGGCGCCGTTGCCGGGGATCATTTGGCAAGGAAGGGCGTTTTAGAGGAAACACTGTTGATGTTTTTGAATTTCTCTTTGTGTATTTAACTACCTCCCATTATATTAGCACAGAACCTACAGAACTTGGACTGGAAATAGTAGTTTTTGATCCAAAACCCGAGAGGATCTTCAAAAACAGAAGAAGAGTTCAAAGGTTAAGAAATCATACAATGGCTGAAGTTTTAAATAATGGTGGAAATGGTAACAATGGAAACAATAATAATAATCAAGATGATGAAGGACTGAACGGAGGAAGAGGGCCATCGTTGAATGATATGGCTGCTCCCTTCAGAAATGGTCCAGAACGAGGTTATGTTCCTCCTCCACTGAATGTCCCGAACTTTGAAATCAAACCTGCAATGTTCTAAATGATCATAAATGCTAGTCAATTCCATGGATTGCCCATGGAAGACCCCCACAGTCATTTGGACAATTTCACTGAGATAGTTGATAATTTCAGAGTTCATGGCATTCTAGAGGAAAGTATGCGAATGAGGCTTTTTCCATTTTCCCTATCAGGAAAAGCCAAAGAATGGAGGAGAACATTGCCCCCGAATTCCATCACTAGTTGGGAATAACTATGTGAGCAGTTTGTTACCTGATTTTTTTCCCAAGTGAGGGCTGACATAGCATCTTTCCAAATGTATGATGGAGAAAGTCTGTATGAAGCGTGGGAGCGATTTAAGGAATTAATACGAATATGTCCAAATCATGGAGTTTCTGATTGGGGCATTATTCACACGTTTTATCATGGCTTAACCCCACCATTGAAATCCACTATTGATGCGGCTGCAGGGGGAGATCTTTTGGATTTTACTTATCCAGAAACTTACCGGTTGTTAGAAAAACTTTCAAAAAAACATGTTCAATGGCCTACCACACGGGACCATGCTCCCAAGAAGGCAGGAGTTCTGGAGCTAAGTTCAACTGATGCTCTTTCAGCTCAGATGGCTTCGCTCCAGAACACTATAAAAAACTGGAAGCCCATGGAACAGAAAGGACCAACCGAGCAACTTCTGTTAACTCAATCAAGAGAAAGTTGCTCCATTTGTGAAGGCCCTCATGAAACTGAAGAATGTAACAATTTGGCTGTTGTGTGTTATGCAGGTGGTTATGATAATAACTGCAGGAGCAATGACAACTATCAAGGGAACAACAAGCGGGGATGGAAGAGTCAGAACAATGCTGGTGGTAGTGGAGGAAATTACCAGAATCGACCCCCATATCCCAGGCAGAAGCATCAAAACTGGGATAAGGGTGAAGGGAAGTCCCAATCCCTTGAAACTTGTGTCAAGGAATACATGAACCAGAACAGTGCAGCCATGAGAAGCCTGGAAACCCAAATTGGTCAGTTGGCTGGAGCACTCAAACAGAGACAACCAGGGACACTCCCTAGTGACACAGAGAAGCCATCCCAGGAAGATTCGGAGCATTATAATGCTGTAAGTTTACGAGATGGAAAATTTCTGCCACCTCCAGATTTAGTGGCACGGTCTCGTAAACGCCAATCAGCAAGTCAACCGATGGAAGAAGAAGTCAAGGGAACTACTGATCCTCAAGCTCAGACAGAACCCAAGGAAAAGGTTCATAAGGATGAAATCACACCCGAGGCCACAACATCCGGAGTGGATGATGGAGCAATGAAGGACAAGGAACCGGTTTCGGTCCCAACTTATGTCCCACCATGCAAAAGGAGGAGTGAACTAATTGAGCCCCCTTTTCCACAGAGGTTGAAAAAGCAGCATGAAGATAGGTAGTTTAGCAAGTTTTTAGACTTGTTGAAACAGCTTCACATAAATGTCCCTCTGGTGGAGGCTCTGGAACAAATGCCTTCATATGCAAAATTTATGAAGGATGTTTTGTCAAAAAAAAGAAGGATTGAGGAGTTCGAGACTGTAGCCCTCACTGAAGAATCATGCAAGTACCTGACTAAGATTCCTCCTAAACCGGAAGATCCCGGAGTTTCACCATCCCATGTACAGTTGGGAAGAACTATCTTGGTCGAGCACTTTGTGATCTGGGCTCGAGTGTAAATTTAATGCCAGCCTCTATCTTCAAGCAGCTCGACATAGGAGCAGCAAGACCAACCACAGTCACTCTCCAACTTGCAGATCGATCCATAGCTAAGCCAGAAGGAAAAATCGAGAATGTCCTTGTCCAAGTAGATAAATTCATTCTACCAGCTGATTTCATCATATTGGATTTTGAGGCAGACCAAGAAGTTCCAATAATTCTTGGCAGACCATTCCTTGCCACTGGCGATGCTGTCATAAACGTCAAAAAGGGCGAATTTTCTATGAGTGTGAACGGGGAGGAGGTAAAGTTCAATGTCATGAAAGCAATGAAGTTTGATGAAGATAACACTGAGGAATGCTCCAGCATTTCAACTCTTGACTTGATCATAAGAGAAGAACAGCAGGAGCATTTGTAGTCAGAAATAGGCATGAAGTACTTTGAGGAATTGGAGGAGTATCTGGTGTCCATCAATTCCATGCATACTGGGGAGAAGAAAGAAAGGATCTTTGAATCCTTGAACCGATCGGAGCAAGAGCAAATACCAAAATTTCCCTCAGTAGAGCAGCCACCTAACTTGGAGCTAAAGCCCTTGCCCGAACACCTGAAGTACATTTATTTGGGTAAAGAAAACACTCTCCTTGTGATTATTTCTTCTTTACTAACCCATGAGCAAGAACTTAAGCTCACACAGAAGCTCAAGGACTACAGAGGAGCAATTGGCTGGACAATGGCTGACATAAAGGGAATTAGCCCAGCAGTTTGCATGCATAAGATTCTGTTCCAAGATCCTGACAGCTCATCTGTGGAACATCAAAGGAGACTGAACCCTAATATGAAGGAGGTAGTAAGAAAAGAAATCATCAAATGGCTTGATGCAAGTATAATATATCCTATCTCTGATAGCAAATGGGTTGCTCCTGTGCAATGCGTTCCGAAAAAGGGTGGCATTACTATAGTTGAAAATGATAAACATGAGTTAATAGCTACCAAAAAGATAACTGGGTGGAGGATTTGTCAAGATTATAGGAAGTTGAAAGGATCATTTCCCTCTTCCTTTTATTGACCAGATGCTTGATCACCTGGCTGGAAAAGAATTCTTTTGTTTCTTAGATGGGTATTCGGGATACAACCAAATCCCGGTTGCTCTGGAAGATCAGCACAAAACCACCTTTACATGTCCTTTTGGGACATTTGCATTCAGAATAATGTCGTTTGGATTGTGTAATGCCCCCGCAACTTTTCAAAGATGCATGTTTGCTTTATTCACTGATTTAGTAGGAGAAGCAGTAGAGATTTTCATGGATGATTTTTCTGTTATTGGCTGCTCTTTTCCTACTTGTCTTAATAACCTTGGACAGGTATTGTAAAGATGTGTCAAGATCAATGTTGTGCTAAACTGGGAAAAATGCCACTTCATGGTAAGAGAAGGCATTGTGCTAGGACATAAGATCTCAAGCAAAGGCCTCGAAGTGGACAAAGCCAAGGTGGAGGCAATTGAGAAGCTACCTCCCCCGACCACAATGAAAGGGATCAAAAGCTTCTTAGGACATGCTGGGTTCTACAGGCGCTTCATTAAAGACTTTTCCAAGATTGCCAAACCACTCTGTGAACTTCTGGAGCAAGATAGAAAGTTCAATTTTGATGAAAAATGCATGACAGCCTTCCTGGAGCTCAAGTCAAGGCCGGTGTCCGCTCCTATCATTCAAAGCCCAGATTGGAGTCTTCCTTTCGAATTGATGTGTGACGCCAGTGATTTCGGCTTGGGAGCAGTACTTGGGCAACGGAAGGACAAAATCTTCAGAACTGTGTACTACGCTAGCAGAACCCTTACTCCGGCGCAGGCTAACTACACAGTAACGGAGAAGGAAATGTTGGCAGTTGTTTTTGCATGTGACAAATTCCGGTCATATTTGATATGCTCCAAAGTTACAGTATTCACTGATCATTCAGCAATCAAGAAACTCTTTGCCAAGAAGGACGCAAAGCTAAGATTGATCAGATGGGTACTATTGCTCCAAGAATCTGACCTTGAGATCAAGAACCGGAGAGGAAGTGACAACAAGGTTGCTGATCACCTATCTCGATTAGAGAGGAGAAGTTCACAAGAAGAAGATCAGGTCAAGGAAACATTCCCTGATGAGCAGCTACTAATGTTCTCTGAAAAGAATGCTCCTTGGTTTGCAGATATTGCAAACTACTTGGCTGCTGGTATAGAACCGTACCATTTATGTTACCAAGGAAGAAGGAGATTCCATCATGAAGCTAAGCAGTATTTTTGGGATGACCCTTTGCTTTATAAAAGGTGTTCCGACCAACTACTTCGAAGATGCATTCCTGAAGAAGAACAACAGAAGATACTGGAGCAATGCCACAATTTCCCTTATGGGGGACATTTTGTCGGGGCAAGAACAGCAGCTAAAGTGCTACAGTCAGGTATTGTTGCGTAATCGGCAAGTGTACCGATCGTTCCAAGTAATAAAAGTGATAAGTAAGTATCGTCTCCACAGGGATTGATAAACAATTACTACTATAACCAGTCCTCTTAAGTTAGATAAATCAATTGGTGTTTTCACACTATGGTAACTCAAAATTTAAAGACTTGTTTTTAGGGTTTTTATGAAAAAGACTTAAAATAAATGCAGAAAATGTTTTTGTAGAAGAAGTGATGAAGAAGACTGTAGCCAGGGTACATTCACCAATTGTTCCCAATTTTACTTCGGATTGATTCATAATACCTATTGAAATTAACAACTCAGATAAATTATCATCTTTTAGAAATAATTAGTTAGATCCCAATCCCTTGGCGATCTAACCCTTTACTTCAATTGGGACCCTAATCCCTTAGTAATCCCGCCTGAAGATAAGCATTATGTAGATAAATCCCACGACTGCAATCCATACAAGTCTATCCCTAGAACATGCATGGAGAGTCATCTTTATCTCCTTTCAGGATCAGTATTCCAACATCCCTATTGTGAATCCTGATCCCCAGAATATTATTCCCTATTAGGTTGATCAAATCTAACAGAAATAATATCAATACGCTCAAGATAAAAGATGAAATATATTAATTCAATACATAGAATGATTCAATCCTTGTAGCAATTGTTTACAAAGGGATCATGCCCCTGACTACAGAAATAGATCTAGCCAATCAACATCATGATCGCTGATCTGATTTCAACATGAACTGAAAAGAAAATAAAGAAAAGTACAAGAACGGAGTGATGAACACGAAGAACGCCTCCTCTAGGTCTTGTGATATGTATTCAGAGATGTCTTTTCTTCAAAGGTTGAGTCTCCTTTTATAAGAGAGACTTTGACCTAATTTGCAACATTTGAACCTTCACATTTTCGCGCCTCCCACGCTCAGAGCGCCACTCCCGCGCTCAGGGCGTGGGAGTTTCTGCCAAATTTCCACCTCCCGCGCTGATGGCGCGGATCTCGCGCTCTCAGCGCGGGACCTTCTGCCAAATTTTCCTTTCCCACGCTCAGAGCGCCACTCCCGCACTGTGAGCGTGGGAACCTAGGTCTCTTTTGATATGTTTTTGCCTCCTTTTGTTTATCTTCCTTGATATTCAGACTTTGGATATTTTTACTCTTTTTCTCTGCTGTTCTTGCATTGATTGAGTCATTTTCTTCCTCTTTTTGCCTTGTAATTTCCTATATGCTGATCGCATATCAAATAATTCCCAGATTTGAACTTTGCTGTCCCTAGCAATGTACAAGACTAAATCCAGGAAACAGATTAATCCAACATAACACTGTACAGCCAACAGATCATCATACTAAGTATGCTTGAATCAATGCGAAGAATTTTTAATAATGCCTTTCATGAAAAGATTAGAATCTAATTTGCACATCCCTCACCCAGATAATCAAATAACGCTCAATACTCAAGTGTTTTGGGGAAATGACAATTACTCCAGCTATCGCAGTAACAACATTATCATAAAACTTGCTCATATTCTCAAGTTCCTAAAGATGAGGAACATTAATACATGCAAAATTGATCAAAAGGACATCACAGGTTGTAATTTGGCCATGCTAAAGGGTGGGATTTTATGGATAGTAGCTCAAGTAACAATGAGATTGAAAATTTGATAGTTTTTCATTTTTAACACATTCAACTCATTTGTTTTGCTCCACTAATGTTCCCACAGAATTTCGGGAATTTAATTCCTTCCGCCATATTTTTTTTATATTCACCTTTTTCTTTTTCCCTTTTAAAGGCACAATTCAGTCATCTTTCTTTATCTTGACCTCTGTGGAGCTTACCTCAATTTCTTTGTTTTATTTCAAAACATCAGGGCTTCAATCTCATTTAAGGTAAGACAATAGGAATATGTCTAAGCAATCAACAGGAGTTATGAACAAAAAGGTTCAGGCACAAAGGGTTTAACACTGGAAGAATTCACATAGGTGGTTTATTTGGCCATGGCTACAGAATAAAATTCTGCCTTTATCATTTCAATCAATGCATGTATTTCAGAGAAACAAAGCAAGTTCTAGAATGCTATCACAGTGAGGTCTCTCAAAATAAATTAAGTGTTTGGGCCCAAAAACTCACTAGCTATGATGTTAAACTAGATTTCCAAAATAATCATTTAGGCATTTATTAACCATTCAAGCTTAGTAATTCAGACATACTAGTTGACAAAATTTGCCTATACAATATCATGCTAGCAGTTTATGTATCCAGAATTTAATCAAGCATAATTGAACCTGAGAATTTTTTCTTTTTCAATACAAGACTTCTTTTTCATGGTGTATGGTGTAGTTCCACCACATTCATCAACCTTGCAATCTTGCATTCAGCATGTATGCGATAATTCCCAGATTTGAATTGTAATAGCCCGTTGTACACCGGTATTGTTAACATTGATTATGATATTAAGCGCAGTTACAATCACAGTGAATAGATTAATTAAATTACGGGCAAATTTTTCTTTTAACATATTCCTCTTCTTTTGCATCAATACATTTTCCGTAATCAATTAAAATCACACTATAATTGTAAATGCCATTTGCGGAATCATACACTTTCTAACGTCATAATTCTTCCTTTTTATGCAATTCATTTAAACTCACCATCTTACTCTCTCATTTTACCAAGTTGTAGTCCTTTACGTTATCTACGCGTGGTTTCAAACCACGTACCATTTGGAGTTCTACCCATCAAGTTATACCCCTTTCTTTTAGTCTAGAAAAACCTGAATTTTCGAAAATTACACTGTGGTAATCGATTACCAGTGGGTGGTAATCGATTACCACCTGTCAAAAATGAGGCAGTAGCCAAAATTCTTCATCCTCTGTTCTGGTAATCGATTACCAACTTTGGGTAATCGATTACCTCACATGGTAATCGATTACCAAAGGCCAGTAATCGATTACCAGTGCAGACAGTAGCCAATTTTTCGTCCCCTGTTGCATGGTAATCGATTACCATGCTTGGGTAATCGATTACTATGCAGCAAAATGACAGATTACAGCAGTTTTGAGCCCCAAAAAGGGTGTGTAATCCATCCCTAACCCCTTGGTACTCCACATAACACATAATCATGTCCTAATGTTGGCTCTAGGCCCTTCCATCATGCATTTTCCTTAAGTTTAACATCGTTTACAAGGTTCTCAAATAATGGCCATTTACATGCAACTATGGACCATTTTTACAACAATACTCATCAAGACTTCAAGGCTATGAATGTGGCAATGGACAAGTCCCATGCTCACTCAAAATATACAGTTATCCAAGCCATGAATAATAAAACATAACAAGACTTAGCATATGACCATGAACACTAACAAAAGCATGGAAATGACATCATGCAATATGTTCATGACCTAAGTCTCACAATACTAATGGTATGCTATGTGCACTCCATAAACTCCTCCAAAAAGCCATGCAATCCTAATGCACCGCATGCCAATCCAACGTCCACTATACGGGCTTCTTGCCCGAAGCTCCTCCCGGCTCATAGTGACCTGAAATGTGGTCCCCCAAACACGGGGTGAGATATACGGATATATCTCAGTAAACCAATGGAGCTAGAGGCTCTCTCCACTCCATGGCTCACTAAAATGTATCAAAATGACATAATATGACATGCAAGTAAAACAATATCACCATCCACCTGGAGACACCCAAGAACATCCACTCATGGATTCATGTTCAAGGACTCCATCATATAACTCCCGAGACAGTCCTGGCGCCTCTCCCATGGTTGAGAAGACTCCATGGCAATACCCAACCGGAACTCCTCATGAGCCCTATCCGGCGGACGTCCCCCGCTTGGATCATCCTGATGTCGCTCCCAGAGTCAACACCATGGCATCTCCAACTGGCGTTCTCCCGTAGGACGAACCCAGCGGATGTCCAAACCAACACACGTCAACTGGCTAGTGACCAAACAATTTTTCACAAAATACAAGCAATATGCATACAAGCACACAATCACACCATGTCATAACTACATAGTCCAACCACAACCTTCCTCTAGGTGTGGTGGAGCTCACTAGGGATTAAACCCAAGTTCCAAGAGTTTACCTTAACACGAGCAACACCGTTCCAAACGTATGCTCCAAATCAACTTTTCACAATTCCAACCGTGTGAGGCACCCTACAACAATCATCAAATCCAAATTACTCCAAAACTCATTTTTCATGAAAATTCCTCAAAATCCTCTAAGTTAAAAACCTATATTTTTCACCAAAAATTAACATAGCATTTCTAGCTTACAAACATGATTCTAAGGCCTTTTCATCTAATAGCATTTTTCCATTTGGGCTCTCTATCATCACACATCTAAAATCAAAGCTTTGAACACAAATTCATAGATCTAAGAAATCAACCATCAAAAGACTACCAATATACTTACAATGTGTTGTATGATCACCACCAAGGCTTCACTAAACCATTTGAAGATCAAAACTCCAAGAAATCTCCAAAAATCAAAGTGGGTCGAATCTGAGTTGCTCAAAAACGCGGCCAAAGAGATGGATTCAAGGCTTCTAAGTGCTACCAATGGCTTTGGAAGGTTGTTTACAATAGATTTCGACACCAAAATCAAGCGATTCGGTGAAGAAATGATGAAATGGGAAGAAATGGAAGAAATGGTGGTTTTTGGTCTTTTGCAGGGGAAGGAGCGCGCATATAAGGGAGAAAGGAGGAGGAAAGAAGAAGAAAAAGGAGGTGGGCCAAGTGACTTCGGTCACACGGGTCCCACACGCGATCTAACTTTAACTCCGATAAAAATTCCGATCACAAATCCTTAATCTAAATATTTTTCCAGTCCATGACATATTTTTCTTTCTCTAAAATAATGATAAAAATTTCACACCTATTGGTACACTCACACCTCAGTATTTTAACACTAAAAATTCACTATTCATCAATTTTTCCCAAATTTGCCTATTTACTCAATTTTTCGCCCTGATTCCATTTCCAGCATTACTTTTGTCATATGAAATCTCTAACTCAGTATTTAAGCCTCATAACACACGGTTGGCAAATTACCATTTTGCCCTTTTTGCCCTTTTTGGCCATAAACCTTGGATTTTCACTAATCCACCAACTTTCATTTCATAATATAATATTAAAATGCACATTTAAATATTTGAGGTGTTATATTCACCCCACCTTTTTGAAATTTTGTCCGCAAAATTAAATCATACCTGCTCGCTAACTCAGGATACAGCCGGAGAATCTCGTCCTCCCGCTCCCAAGTAGCCTCCTCAGGTGTGCGGCCTTCCCACTGAATCTTCAGCATGGGAATCACTTTACTTCTCAATCGCTTTTCACTGCGATCCAATACTACAATAGGACCAATGGGAGTCTTCAAGTTCTCCCTGATTTCAATATTATCCGGCATCACAACATGTGACTCATCCGGGACATAACGTCGCAACTGCGACACATGAAAAACATCATGTAAATTAGATAACTGTGGGGGCAAGGCAAGCTGATAGGCCACCAATCCTACTCTTTTCATAATCTGATATGGCCCAATGAATCGTGGACTCAGCTTCCTCACACCCAACGCACGGCCAACACCTGTGACCGGCGACAATCGTACGAAAACATGGTCACCTTCCTCAAATTCCAGAGGTCTATGCTTATTGTCATAGTAACTTTTCTGCCGATTTTGTGCCTGTTTCAATTTTTCTCTGATCATTTCAATTTGCACTGTTGTTTCCTGCACAAAATCCGGACCAAATCTCTCTTTATCGCCTACCTCAGTCCAACAAGTGGGCGTACGACACCTCCTGCCATATAAAACCTCATATGGTGCCATACCCAGACTGGAATGAAAACTGTTGCTATAAGAAAACTCCACCAGTGGTAAGTACTTATCCCAAGCATTACCCTGTTCCAGTGTGCAAGCCCTCAACATATCCTCAAGTGTCTGTATGGTCCTCTCAGTCTGACCATCAGTCTGCGGGTGATAAGCAGTGCTCAGTCAAAGCTGAGTGCCAAAAGCCTGCTGCAAAGCTCCCCAAAAGCGTGAAGTAAACTTCGGGTCCCGATCACTCACAATGCTAATCGGTATCCCATGGAGTCTAACAATCTCCTTTACATACAGTGTAGCCAACTTCTCTGTGGTGTAGTCTACTCGTACTGGTAGAAAATGTGCAGACTTCGTAAGTCGGTCCACAATAACCCAAATTGAATCATAACCAGCTTGAGTTCGTGGCAATCCCACAACAAAATCCATTGAAATACTCTCCCATTTCCATTCAGGTATATCCAGCGGCTGAAGTAATCCAGCAGGTTTCTGATGCTCTATCTTCACTTTGTGACAAACCAAGCACTTAGATACGTACTCGGCAACATCCCTTTTCATCCCAGGCCACCAGAACTTCACTTTCAAATCTTGGTACATCTTTGTGGCACCTGGGTGGATAGCATATTGACCCTTATGGGCCTCAGTCATAACTTCCTCTGCGAGTACCTTGGGCACAACAATCCTGCCCTGATATAATAACAATCCCTGTTCATTAACAGATATGCCACTCTGGCCTTTCAAATATTTTATACTTTCATTTCTAATCTGAGTCTCTTTAATCTTCTCGTGCAGCTCGTTCTCAATCCGAGTCAACTCCATATCACACATTCTTCCTGCAAAGAAATCCGTTATTTTCATGTCACGAAATTGCTCAATCACTTCATTGTCCCACATCATCATATGAGATAAGTTAACAGACTTCCTACTCAATGCATCTGCCACAACATTGGCCTTTCCCGGGTGGTATTTCAGCTCAAAGTCATAATCTTTCAAGAATTCGACCCATCTACGCTGTCTCATATTCAGCTCCTTCTGATCAAATAAATATTTCAAGCTTTTATGGTCGCTGAACACAGCAAATTTCATCCCATACAGAAAGTGCCTCCAAATTTTCAAGGCAAACACAATAGCAGCCAATTCCAAGTCGTGCGTCGGATAATTTTCTTCATGTGGCCTCAACTGCCTAGACGCATATGCAATAACTTTTCCTTCCTGCATCAGCACGCTCCCTAAACCTTTCTTAGAAGCATCACAATATAATACAAACTCACCCTCCGGATCAGGTAAAGTCAACACCGGAGCAGTGGTCAATTTCTCTTTGAGTAGCAGAAAGCAGTCCTCACATTCCTGGGTCCACACAAAAGGAGTATCCTTTCATGTCAATCGAGTCAACGGTAGAACCATTGCAGAAAATCCCTGTATAAATCGGCGATAATAGCCAGCAAGCCCCAGAAAACTTCTAATCTCAGTCACGGTCTTAGGTCGTTCCCAGTCACTCACCGCTTCAATCTTGCTTGGATCCACTGCAACACCACTTGCAGATATAACATGACCCAAAAATTGCACCTCAGACAACCAGAATTCACACTTAGACGGTTTAGCATATAGTTTCTTATCTTTCAACACCTGCAACACAGTCCTCAAATGGTCGACGTGCTCCTCTTTACTCTTAGAGTAGATCAAGATGTCATCAATAAATACAATCACGAACTGGTCCAAATACAGTTTAAAGATGCGGTTCATATAATCCATGAACACCGCGGGGGCATTAGTAAGCCCAAAAGGAATCACTTGATATTCAAAATGTCCATATCTGGACCGGAAAGCTGTTTTAGGTACATCCTCCGGTTTAATCCGAATCTGGTGATATCCGGACCGGAGATCAATCTTTGAAAATACACAGGCACCCCTCAACTGATCTAATAAATCATCAATACGCGGTAATGGGTACCGGTTCTTAATAGTCACTTTATTCAGCTGTCGGTAGTCAGTGCACAATCTCATGCTACCATCCTTTTTCTTTACAAATATCACCGGTGCTCCCCACGGAGACACACTCGGCCTAATAAAATTCTTCGCAGACAATTCTTCAACGTGTTTCTTCAACTCAGCCAACTCAAGTGGCGACACCCGGTATGGAGCCAAGGAGATCGGCCCCACACCAGGCAGTAAATCAATCGAGAATTCAATCTCTCTCTGTGGCGGAAATTCCGGTATCTCATCCGGAAATACATCCTCAAACTCATTAACAACTGGTATAGCAGAAATCTCTTCCTTTTTATCACCCACCAATCCACCCAACAAGACATAACCCAGATCTCCAGCCTTCAAGGCTTTCACAGTCTGACTGACAGACAAATACAAAGACTGACAAACAGACGGCCTCTCGTGAGATAGCAACAACCTCTTTCCGCAGCAATCAATCATTGCGCAGTTCCGAGACAACCAATCCATCCCCAAAATCAAATTGACAGAGGCCAGGGGTAAGATAATTAAATCAATGGTGTAACCCCTGCCTAAATAAGTGAACTTCACATCTTCACAAATCCAAGACGACTCACTAACCTCTCCTGTAGCGGTAGTAATACGCATCGGAGGAACCATCCGCGTTACCTTTAAGTCCAACGCCTTAGCCACATAGTCCGCCACAAATGAATGTGTTGCTCCCGAATCAAACAACACAGATAAATCAACATTAGAGAGAAAAATTATACCTTTAACCAAATTCGGAGCCTTTTCAGTACGTTGTGCATTAGTAGTATAAACTCGTCCCACAGTAGGAACAACAGCAATAGGAGCAGCAGTAGTAGTAGTAGCTGGCGGCAAGGCCTGCAGATTCGCAGCCTGCCCCGAAGAAGATGTACAATTTCTAGCAAAGTGGCCACTCTGACCACATCTAAAACAATTCGACGTACCAGCACCACATACACCTCTGTGGTATTTCCCACACTTCCCACATTGTGGGGTAAAATATCTGTTCGAAGCACCACCACCACCAGTATTTCCACCCCTCTTGAACTGACCAGGAGGCTGCCTCACATGCAACCCCCTACCTCTATTATTATTATTGAAACCTCCCCTGTTAGTATTACCAGAAGGACCAGGTGTCCTCTTAACATATTGCTCTTTTGCCGACTCAGATTTCGGATACCTCCCATAAACAGTCTCGACCCTCTTACATTGGGTCACCAAATCAGCAAAGTTTCTCACCGCCGTATTAGACATCCTCTTAGCAATCTTCTCACTCAGCCCTCTTTGAAATTTAGCTGACAAGAATTCCGGAGTAGGTAGAGTACCTCCATAATTAGCAAACTTCACAAGCTCATTAAATTTTGCCACATAGGCATCCACAGTCATAACTCCCTGCACCAGATTATCGAATTCACCTTGCTTTGCCTCCCGAACATCGCGGGGAAAATATTCTTCATGAAATAATCCTTCAAACAAAGTCCAAGTAAGAACCTCACCCTGAATTACAAACGGGCGAGACACATTGTCCCACCACTCCTGGGCATCACCCTCCAGCATATAGACCGAATACAATAACTTTTGTGGATCTTGGCATCTCATCACCTGGAATATCTTATCCATACCCCTCAACCAAGCAGTGACCTCCTTTGGGTCCCTTGACCCCAGAAATGCGGGTGGCTTATGTTTCCTAAAGGATATGAGCCTACGCTCATCATCAGCATTATCAAGCACCTGCCCAGCAGCCCCAGTAGATTGGGCAACAGATGATGGATCATGAACATAGCTAGGGTCAGTAGTAGTATGATGACTAGCCTCACCAGTGTGGTGACTAGCCCCACTCTCCCCCTGTTGAGGAGTAACAGATGGCGTCGGTGTAGGAGTCACCGTAGCCGTATGTGGAGGTGTATTATCCCTCCTAGGACGACCTCTCTCCGCCCTCATCTCAGCCATAAAGGCCTGCATCATATCCTGATTAGTTTTCATCAGGTTCTCTGTCATATTTCTATTTGCAGCCGTTTCCGCCTGCAGAGCATTCAGTACTGCAGTGACCGGATCCGGTGGCAAAGGACCTGCACCACGTGCCCCACGGCGACCTCGTGCCCTACTCATGATATCTGTACATGTAACACAAAGGAATGAGTTGATCAGACCCACACTGAGGAATCACATATACATTAATCATAAATAGTTCACAGATAGCTATGGCACACAAGATACAACATACACAAACAATCAGAGTTCCCTAAACAAAACCGCTCTGATACCATAAAATGTAACAGCCCGTTGTACACCGGTATTGTTAACATTGATTATGATATTAAGCGCAGTTACAATCATAGTGAATAGATTAATTAAATTACGGGCAAATTTTTCTTTTAACATATTCCTTTTCTTTTACATCAATACATTCTCCGTAATCAATTAAAACCACACTATAATTGTAAATGCCATTTGCGGAATCATACACTTTCTAACATCCTAAATCTTTCTTTTTATTCAATTCATTTAAACTCACCATCTTACTCTCTCATTTTACCAAGTTGTAGTCCTTTACGTTATCTACGCGTGGTTTCAAACCACGTATCATTTGGAGTTCTACCCATCAAGTTATACCCCTTTCTTTTAGTCTAGAAAAACCTGAATTTTCGAAAATTACACTGTGGTAATCGATTACCAGTGGGTGGTAATCGATTACCACCTGTCAAAAATGAGGCAGTAGCCAAAATTCTTCATCCTCTGTTCTGGTAATCGATTACCAACTTTGGGTAATCGATTACCTCACATGGTAATCGATTACCAAAGGCCAGTAATCGATTACCAGTGCAGACAGTAGCCAATTTTTCGTCCCCTGTTGCATGGTAATCGATTACCATGCTTGGGTAATCGATTACTATGCAGCAAAATGACAGATTACAGCAGTTTTGAGCCCCAAAAAGGGTGTGTAATCCATCCCTAACCCCTTGGTACTCCACATAACACATAATCATGTCCTAATGTTGGCTCTAGGCCCTTCCATCATGCATTTTCCTTAAGTTTAACATCGTTTACAAGGTTCTCAAATAATGGCCATTTACATGCAACTATGGACCATTTTTACAACAATACTCTTCAAGACTTCAAGGCTATGAATGTGGCAATGGACAAGTCCCATGCTCACTCAAAATATACAGTTATCCAAGCCATGAATAATAAAACATAACAAGACTTAGCATATGACCATTAACACTAACAAAAGCATGGAAATGACATCATGCAATATGTTCATGACCTAAGTCTCACAATACTAATGGTATGCTATGTGCACTCCATAAACTCCTCCAAAAAGCCATGCAATCCTAATGCACCGCATGCCAATCCAACGTCCACTATACGGGCTTCTTGCCCGAAGCTCCTCCCGGCTCATAGTGACCTGAAATGTGGTCCCCCAAACACGGGGTGAGATATACGGATATATCTCAGTAAACTAATGGAGCTAGAGGCTCTCTCCACTCCATGGCTCACTAAAATGTATCAAAATGACATAATATGACATGCAAGTAAAACAATATCACCATCCACCTGGAGACACCCAAGAACATCCACTCATGGATTCATGTTCAAGGACTCCATCATATAACTCCCGAGACAGTCCTGGCGCCTCTCCCATGGTTGAGAAGACTCCATGGCAATACCCAACCGGAACTCCTCATGAGCCCTATCCGGCGGACGTCCCCCGCTTGGATCATCCTGATGTCGCTCCCAGAGTCAACACCATGGCATCTCCAACTGGCGTTCTCCCGTAGGACGAACCCAGCGGATGTCCAAACCAACACACGTCAACTGGCCAGTGACCAAACAATTTTTCACAAAATACAAGCAATATGCATACAAGCACACAATCACACCATGTCATAACTACATAGTCCAACCACAACCTTCCTCTAGGTGTGGTGGAGCTCACTAGGGATTAAACCCAAGTTCCAAGAGTTTACCTTAACACGAGCAACACCGTTCCAAACGTATGCTCCAAATCAACTTTTCACAATTCCAACCGTGTGAGGCACCCTACAACAATCATCAAATCCAAATTACTCCAAAACTCATTTTTCATGAAAATTCCTCAAAATCCTCTAAGTTAGAAACCTATATTTTTCACCAAAAATTAACATAGCATTTCTAGCTTACAAACATGATTCTAAGGCCTTTTCATCTAATAGCATTTTTCCATTTGGGCTCTCTATCATCACACATCTAAAATCAAAGCTTTGAACACAAATTCATAGATCTAAGAAATCAACCATCAAAAGACTACCAATATACTTACAATGTGTTGTATGATCACCACCAAGGCTTCACTAAACCATTTGAAGATCAAAACTCCAAGAAATCTCCAAAAATCAAAGTGGGTCGAATCTGAGTTGCTCAAAAACGCGGCCAAAGAGATGGATTCAAGGCTTCTAAGTGCTACCAATGGCTTTGGAAGGTTGTTTACAATAGATTTCGACACCAAAATCAAGCGATTCGGTGAAGAAATGATGAAATGGGAAGAAATGGAAGAAATGGTGGTTTTTGGTCTTTTGCAGGGGAAGGAGCGCGCATATAAGGGAGAAAGGAGGAGGAAAGAAGAAGAAAAAGGAGGTGGGCCAAGTGACTTCGGTCACACGGGTCCCACACGCGATCTAACTTTAACTCCGATAAAAATTCCGATCACAAATCCTTAATCTAAATATTTTTCCAGTCCATGACATATTTTTCTTTCTCTAAAATAATGATAAAAATTTCACACCTATTGGTACACTCACACCTCAGTATTTTAACACTAAAAATTCACTATTCATCAATTTTTCCCAAATTTGCCTATTCACTCAATTTTCCGTCCTGATTCCATTTCCAGCATTACTTTTGTCATATGAAATCTCTAACTCAGTATTTAAGCCTCATAACACACGGTTGGCAAATTACCATTTTGCCCTTTTTGCCCTTTTTGGCCATAAACCTTGGATTTTCACTAATCCATCAACTTCCATTTCATAATATAATATTAAAATGCACATTTAAATATTTGAGGTGTTATATGAATGTTGCTGTCCACAGCAACAAACTAATCTAAGATATAGCTTAAGCTGCCAGATGTAGTACACACATAATTGTTAATATCCAAAGCAGATTATGCAAGAAAATATAACCCAATATAAAGTGCCAGCAACCTTAACTCTGTTCAACCTTTTAAAAAGATGTAAAACTAAATTGTTCCAAGAAATTTAAAACAAAATGCAGTAAATGGTAGTGGAGGAATAAGGTCAAAAGTCATCCATAAATTCATCAGCTTCAAAATCACCCAGGATGTCATCATCTGCAGTATTGGAAGGCATAGATGGACCTGCTTGTGTACCAGGTGGAACTTGACCCATTAATCCAGCCGTGTCAATTCCCCTATCCAAGCATAGTCGCTCCAACATGCTCATCATATAGTTGTTCTGAACCAGTAACTGTTGGAGCAACTGAGAGTCAGTAGACGTTGATGGTGCTGATACTGGGGCAGGTGGTGGAACAGCACCGCCAGATGCTTTCCATATTGCTTGCCTTCGGGACTCCTTCTGCATTTCATTATACAGACGCTGTGTTAATTCTGCTTTGGTCTTTACATCCCTGGGCTCATCATCTGGTATATCTACTCCTGCTTTTATGCAAAGCTGCTCAATGAGGGAGCAGTGAGCCAGACTAAAGTCTAACCTGCCATGAGTAATCATGTGGGCTATTCTATCAGACAGAATAGCCCCAATATGGAGGTTGTAATCTCCCAGCAGAGTATACAGCAGTACTGCCCTTTCCACATTGACATCACTTAGATTAGTAGAAGCCATGATGGTGGAATTGATGAATGAGTGCCAGAAGATTGCCTCTTCATTGAGATCTAGCCTATCCAATTTTTCTGGCACGGCTGGCTGGCCTTGTTTGGCCTTCCATGCAGAATTGGGTTGAGTGATGCCTTCCCGGATAGTGGTAGCCAAAGCTGGCATTTCTTCCCTATACAACCCGTCAACCGGCTGCATCCTGTTGAAGGTGTCAGTGAAAAAACAGGATTGGGTTGCTTCCCATGAGGTGTTCAGCAACCTCTCAATTTGGAAGGCTGTAAAAGAGACTTCCTTCCCCCTGACCCAGCTCTTTCTTGTCCTGTCTACTGTGTCCTTATCAGCATTGGCACAGAATTCGCGCAATATGGTGCTGCAGCTTGCCTGTGGAAGTTGTATCAATTTTTTCCATTTCCTTCTTTCAATTGTCAGGACTACTGGACAGTCATCCGCCAGGAGACTGCTGATTCTTCGTTCTGGTATGATTTTCTTTCTTAAAAACCAGTTGTGGTACCGGTCTTGGGCTGCTGGAGACAGAAACCGGTGTCCATCAAAATCAACCAGAGCAGGGGCTCTTGGCCTTTTGGTGCCAGCAGCACCTGTGGGTTTTTTAGCGACCTTTTTTCCCTGCATTCAGAAAAGTTCCAGCACGGATAGCATACAAATATGGACACCATTAAAAATCCAGAATATTAGACAACCAATGACAATTCCCAGATTTATCTCATGCAGACTATAGGTCAACATTGTGCGCAGCCCCATCATGCCATTATATTACATATCATTAATCATGCAAACCAATATGACAGTAATTACAATCATGGTATGAATACGAAAAATGGGATTTCAACAGTGACATATGTATAATCATATTATGGAAAAATACGTAGCATGCATTTCTATTACAGTTAACATATGGGGACCAGCATCTATTCATCTCCGTTTTCACATGCATTTTGAAGGGAGAGGAAAATTCTTGGCTTAAGCATTTTATCAAACATGGAGCATGCATTCGTCCAACATCCAACAACATCATAGTATCAACAACAATATTTCAATTTGAACAAAACAAAAGAGTGTACTCTTACCTTGTCTCCTGCCATTGTTAGAGGAAAAGAATGTACCACGGAGTGATGAATCCTTAGGTGAATGAAAACCCTAACCCTAACCCTTCAATGGTGAGGGGAGTGTGTGTGTGAGAGTAGAAAAGAAAATGGAGAGGGAGATGGGAGTGAGTGTAGGAGGAAGAGAAAAGGAAGAGGGGAAGGAAGAAGAAGAGGGGGGGAAAGGAGGAGAAGAAGAAGAAGAAGAAGAGAGGGGAAGGGGGGTGGCGGCTGAGAGAGAGAGAGGAAATGGGGGAAATTTAGGGTTTCCCCCTTTTTAAAAAAAACTGGTCGCGCCTCCCGCGCTCGCAGCGCCATTCCCGCGCTGGGAGCGCGGTGTTCTCTGTCAATTTTTACTCTCCCGCGCTGATGGCGCGGATCTCGCGCCCTCAGCGCGGTATTTACTGCCAATTCTGCCTCTTCCGCGCTGATGGCGCGGTTCTCGCGCTCTCAGCGCGGATTCTACTGCCCCCCCTTTTTTTTTTTTTTTTTTTAAAGATGAAATATCAAAGATATATCCACTGGTTGCCTCCAGTAAGCGCTTGTTTAATGTCCCGAGCCTGACTGGAACCATGATTTAATAGGGTGAAGTCAAAGAGACAGAAATTATCTCTCTATTCACAGGTTCCCCAAAGTAAATTTTTAGCCGATTTCCATTTACTTTAAAAGATCTCTCATCATTCAGGGGAGAGATTTCAATGGTGCCATATGGAAATACATTCTTCACTACAAATGGACCAGACCAACGAGATTTAAGTTTTCCTGGAAACAATTTCAATCTAGAATTGTACAGTAATACCTGTTGACCAGGTGCAAACTCTTTCTGTTTGATCCTGCTATCATGCCACTGCTTTGTCTTTTCTTTATAAATTTGTGCACTCTCATAAGCAGTTCTTCGGAACTCATCTAGCTCATTTAGCTGCAATATTCTCTTCTTTTGGGCTCCTGATAGTTCAAAATTTAAGAACCTTGTGGCCCACAAAGCTTTGTGTTCTAACTCCACTGGTAAATGGCAAGGTTTGCCATATACCAATTGATAAGGTGACATGCCTATTGGAGTTTTGAATGCAGTCCTGTATGCCCAAAGTGCATCATCAAGCTTTTTGGCCCAATCTTTCCTAGAAATCCCTACTGTCTTTTCTAGGATTCTTTTTATCTCTCTATTGGAGACCTCCACTTGCCCACTAGTTTGAGGATGATATGGTGTGGCTATCCTGTGTCTTACTCCATATTTATCCAACAAACCCTCAAAATGTCTGTTACAAAAGTGAGTACCCCCATCACTAATGATAGCTCGAGGTACTCCAAACCTTGTAAAAATATTCTTCCTTAGAAAATTTACCACCACCTTAGCATCATTAGTGGGAAGAGCAACAACTTCTACCCACTTAGATACATAATCCACAGCCACAAGGATATATTGGTTAGAATAAGATGATGGAAATGGACCCATAAAATCAATGCCCCAAACATCAAATAATTCCACTTCTAAAATATTATTCAAGGGCATCTCATCCTTTCGTGAGAGATTTCCTGTCCTTTGACATTTGTCACATTTTTCTACGCAATCTCTTGCGTCCTTGAAAAGTGTTGGCCAGTAGTAACCGCTTTGCAAAACTTTCTGTGCGGTTCTATTGCCCCCAAAATGTCCTCCATAATTGGAAGAATGGCAATGCCATAAAATCTGGCCCACTTCAAACTCCGGAACACATCTCTCGCAGAAATTTCTTTTGTTGTTGCCTTGTAAGGTTGGGAGGCAACTCTCTTACCACTTTATAGTTGGCAAAATCTGCGAACCATGGAGGAACAAAGACTGCCATCACTTTCTCATCAGGGAAATAATCATTGATTTCTTTTTCTGAACTATCTTATAGTTCTTTTGCCTGGATTCTAGAGAGATGATCAGCCACTTTATTTTCCACTCCAATTTTGTCCCGAATTTCCAAATCAAATTCTTGAAAAAGTAGCATCCACCTTAACAACCTTGGTTTTGCATCCTGCTTAGTCATCAAAAACTTAATAGCAGAATGGTCAGTAAAAACAATAATTTTAGATCCTAACAAGTAAGGTCTAAATTTCTCCAATGCATAAACTACTGCTAACATTTCTTTCTCAGTTGTTGCATAATTAATCTGAGCATCATTCAAAACTTTGCTAGCATAGTAAATGACATGTAATAATTTTTCCTTACGCTGACCAAGGACTGCACCAATTGCATATGCACTGGCATCACACATGAGTTCAAATGGAAGGTTCCAATCGGGAGCTGTAAGCACCGGAGCTGTAGTAAGCATTTCTTTTAACACATGGAAGGCCTTTGAACAAGCATCATCAAATAAAAATTCAGAATCCTTCACCAAGAGTTGGCTTAATGGTTTAGCAATCTTGGAGAAATCCTTGATGAATCGCCTGTAAAAACCTGCATGTCCTAGGAAACTCCTAACAACATTTATATTTACAGGGATGGGAAGTTGTTCAATCAACATTAATTTTGCTTTATCCACTTCAATCCCTGCCTTAGAAATTTTGTGTCCCAGCACTATACCTTCAGTTACCATAAAATGGCACTTTTCCCAATTTAAAACCAGATTTGTCTCATTACATCTTTTCAAAACTTTGGATAAATTGTTCAAACAAAAATCAAAATTAGAGCCAAAAACAGAGAAATCATCCATAAATACCTCTAGACCTTTCTCCACCATATCTGAAAAGATGGACAGCATGCACCTTTGGAATGAGGCAGGCGCATTGCAAAGGCCAAATGGAATTCTTCTGTATGCAAAGACTCCAAATGGGCAAGTAAAAGCTGTCTTTTCCTGGTCTTCAGGAGCTACAGGTATTTGATTGTAGCCTGAATACCCATCCAAGAAGCAATAATAAGAATGGCCCGCCAATCTTTCTAGCATTTGATCAATAAAGGGTAGTGGAAAATGATCCTTCCGTGTAGCTGTGTTCAACCTCCTGTAATCAACACACATTCTCCAACCCGTGATGGTTCTGGTTGGGATCAACTCATGTTTTGCATTGGTAATTACTGTGACCCCACCTTTCTTTGGCACTGTTTGAACCGGACTTACCCATGCAGCATCAGAAATTGGGTAAATCATTCTTGCATCAAGAAGTTTTACAACTTCCTTCCTTACCACCTCTTTCATTGTTGGGTTCAATCTCCTTTGTGGTTGCCTCACAGGTTTGATATCATTTTCCAGGAGGATCTTATGTGTACAAAAGGAAGGATTTATGCCCTTTAAATCAGCAATAGACCATCCTATTACGGTTTTATGAGCTTTTAAAACTTCCACCAGCTCTTTTTCTTGGCCTTCTGATAGAGCCGTGTTGATGATTACCGGATAAGTATTACCATCTCCCAAAAACACATATTTCAAAGTGTCTGGTAATGGCTTCAACTCAACTTTAGGGGCACCAACCTCTATGTCTTCCGCTTTCTCTTTCAGAACCTCTACAGTAAGTCCTTCTTTTTCAAAAGGTACATGATCACGAGCCTTCAACTCATAATCAAGCTCTTGAGGCCGTTCTTTCTTATGTTGAACAGATTCAATTTGGAAACAATCATTATTATCAGCTGGTCTCTTCATAGCTTCTGAAACATTGTAGATAATTTCCTCATCGTTCATTCTCAGTTTAATCATCCCTTGCTCAACATCAATTAGGGCTCGGGCTGTAGCCAAAAAGGGTCTTCCTAATAACATGGGCTTCTCACTCCCTTCTCCCATATCCAATACCACAAGATCTGCAGGGAAGATAAACTTATCAACTTTGACAAGAATATCTTCTATGATCCCATTGGGTTTCCTTACGGATCTGTCAGCCAATTGGAGTGATACCTCAGTGGGTTTCAATTCCTCAATCCCCAATGATTTGTAGACTGATAAGGGCATTAGATTAATGCTAGCCCCTAGATCACATAAAGCTTTCCCAATGCCAATATCACCAATAGCAATAGGAATGTTAAAACTTCCTGGATCACTCAGTTTATCTGGAATTTTC
>JAVKPL010010278.1:0-42892 GCA_032173675.1 Gastrolobium villosum | reverse complement strand
ATCAGACTCTAATCGGAAAAAAAAATTAATTTATTGTTTTTTAAATAAAAAATTATGAATTTATGGCAATTTTGGAAATAATTACATATTTATCGCACAATATCACGCCCAATTTGGGCATCACCAATCACGCCCGATTTGGGTGTCACTCAAGAGGCAATCACGCCTAATTTAAGCGTCACTCCTCAGGTGTTGACACGTTTCACAAATTTTTCCAGAAAAGAATTAATAATTTAATCTAAAACCTTCTGAAGGCCATAACTTTTGACTCGGGTATCCAAATCAGGTAATTGTTTTTTTGATTCCACGTAACTTTTCGAGATCTATGCAATGACATCTCTTTTGAAATATTTTATATCTCACAAACACAACTTAAATTTACAAGAATATATATTATTACAAGAGCGGTTAAACCATGAAGTCTCTGAGTTCTGGGTTTGTGATGTAATATAAAAAAATAAATAAACATTTGATTTGTGATTAAAATTAATATTTTTTAATTTCATTATAAAAAAATCGGTTCGTGATTTAAATTAAAAAAAATAAAAATTATTATTAATAAGAAAGACAAAATAAAGATTTGACTTGTGATTTAAGCTGAAAAATCAATTTGAAAAATTTATACCGATATGAAAATAAGAACTCTTACCTTCATTATTATTCTATTTATATTTAATGATTGATACAAATTATATTACTTATCAATTTTACTGATCTTTTTACCATTTTTATTATGTTATCTTATTGATTTTTTAACAATTTAACACACTATTAGGGTTCGATAGTTTAATCAAATATAATTTTTTTATAAATTATTATTTGGGGCATGTTATTGTCATATTACTTTTCTTTTTATTTTATATTAAACTACATTGTCTCCCACTATTATAGAAATAAATAAGGGATATATTATAATTACTACTTTTTTCTTATTACTTGTTACTACTACATCTTAACCGTTAGTTTTTGTCAATCTAACGATTATAATTTATTGGGTCACACTTATTAATTAATTATTAATTATTGATTTATTGGATCACAATCTAACGATTATAAGATAAAGTCTTATTGTTTCAAATTCAAATTATATTTGTGAGAGATAAAATATGTCAAATGAGGTGTCATTACGTAGATCTCGAAAAGTTTTGTGAAATAAAATAAATTACCTGATTCGGATATCCGAGTAAGAGTTATGGCCTTCAGAAGTTTTACTATTAAACTGTTTTTTTTTTTGAAAAAAAATGTGACACGTGTCAACACCTGATGAGTGACGCCTAAAATAGGCGTGATTGCCTCTTGAGTGACGCCCGTGATTGGTGACGCCCAAATTTGGCGTGATATTGTGCAATAAATGTGTAATTATTTTCAAAACTACCATAAATTTGTAATTTTTTAAAAAAAATAATAAATTAATTTTTTGACGAATCTGATCAATTCTCGTTTGCTATATAATATAAATACATATTCAAGCCCTTCCATGGAAGCGATTAATGATAGATGGAAATGATCCGTACGAACTTCACAAAACTGCTAATCAAAATCTAAATTGATAGAATAAAGCAACATTCCAAAATCAAAAAATAAATCAAAACCTCATTATAATAATCGGTTAGACTTTACCAAAACTCCATAAAATATTATTCAAATTACAGCTTACTAAATTTATCATGCACAAGTGTAAAAGAAACAGGCATTCGAACTTTCCAATTGAAAGGAAAAAACATTTTTTTTAAACTCCTAAAATAAATGCATGATCAAGATAGAGACTTATCGTATGAATTCAATTACTTGCCATGAAATGGAAGGAATTAGAGAAAAAAGAGGGACAATTTAACAAAATCCCTGGGAGATTCAAAATTAAAAATCAGAGTAAATCGTAAGGTTGAGTTACAAGAGTAAAACGAAAAATATTTGTAAATATTAAGGGGAAAATGAAATGGTGGGAGAGAGGGAGAGTGAGATACCACTTGAAGTTTATCGGAGAAGAGATATTCGATCTCGTGAAGGAGAATTAGGGTTTCAGTTTGCGCCGTTGGAATAGAACAATGGCAAATGGGGGGGGGTTAGGGTTTTATTTTTACAGTTTTCCTCCGGTTCGTTTTCCCTTCAATGTTCATCCACATTAGCTGATTATAGTATTAGAAGGAAAATGAAATTTAAAATATAAATGAATAACCGCCTTTAAACTAAAAATCATCGTATTTACAAAAAAAAAATACATAAATCATCGTTCCCGTCAAAGTTCATTGATCATTTTCTTGAATTAAATAACCTAACCATCCTATAATATGCAAAGGAATATATAACTGACAATCCTAATTTGCGATTAACTGAGAATTTAAATAACCGCAAGATAAGAAGCTATTAGCTAGGAAACTAAATAACAGAAAGATAAAAGAATAATCTTCCTAATAATTGCTATAAAATCTTATCCGAAAACATAGAAATTAATTAAATAAATAATCTTTGAAGTGGGCTGGTATTCTTGTTGCACGTTTGGACCTGCATGCATCAACCAACTTCACTTCAGAACCTTCAATTTCTTGAATTTTTTCTTTAAATTCCATTGGCAATTCAGCCTTCTCAAGAATTTCACCTTTGTGTTTCTTTGATGATGAACCTTCTTCCATGGACCCAAAACCTTGCATTTCTTGAAATTTTCCTTTAAATTCCAATAGCAATTCAGGCTTCTCAAGAATCTCACCTTTGCATTTCCTTGATGATGAACCATCTTCCATGCACCCGCAATCTTGCAATTCTTGAGTCTTTTCTTTAAATTCCATTGGCAATTCAGCCTTCTCAAGAATGTCACCTTTGTGTTTCTTTGTGATGAACCTTCTTCCATGGACCCAAAACCTCGCATTTCTTGAAATCTTTCTTTAAATTCCAATGGCAATTCAGGCTTCTCAAGAATTGCACCTTTGCGTTTCTTTGATGATGAACCTTGTTCCACGGACTCGATCGGGAGAACAGAACAATCTCCCAATTGCAGTTGTTTTTCCTTTGCAAGAAAGTCACGAAAAACAACTTTCAATATTTCCACAAAAAGATCACGCGGTTCCCTCATCTTTATCTTCCCACATTGTTTCTTTGATGAAATTGAACTTTTTTTCTTCATTTCCTTTGCAGATTAAAGAATAATGGCTCCTTTCTTTTCTTCTCTTTTGAATTTTGATTCTTTCAAAGCTCAAAATACTCAACAGGGACTGTAGCGCACTGTTTGTAGATCTATTTGTCATTTTTCTTCCCACGTTGTTTGTACTTAATTAAAAGACGTTTAAAGAGGTTCATTGGCCCAAGACTACATAAGCCCGTATGGCATTTAAAGAGGTTCATTGGCCCAAGACTACATCAGCTAGTCTCATAATCATTCAAATAATTGGGCTTCTTGCGGGTTCGCACCACTGGGCCCAGTTCAGCATTAGGGTCCGCTACAGGGACCTATTTATGCACCTCAACTATTGGGGAAAAAATTAACGCCTCCTTAATTTTGATTTTGAAAATAACGGGTAATTTCTTTTCTTCTGTGGATTTGAATTGATATTGCCATATCAAGTAGGATTATTTTGAATTATGATATAGATTTCATTTATATATGATTGGATTATTTATTAATTATTACGTGCCTAATTTATTTTTATCATTAAAATAAAAATTCTAAAAATATTTTTTTAGTGTCAATAAAATATAAGTTTGAAACGAATGTATTCAGAAGTTTCATATGGATTTTCTTTCTATCTGGTGGATTATTTATTAATATTAATTATGTGCCTATTCTTAATTTATTAATATTAATTATCTAATCATAGATACTCAAGAGATACCTGTTCTATTCCAAGGGGTTTATCCAGTTCGTTCATATAATATTAACAGTAATATCGATACACAATATGAAACTGAATAAATAGTGCTTTCATTTATTTGCGACAAACAAAGTTCTACATCTAGTGTCCTTTATTTAATCAAAAGATTGTCTCTAGGACACCCATATGCTAACTTTAAGCGCAGTTACAATCACAACAATTCATTTATAAAAATGAGAATAAACTTTTTCCGATTATTACGCGAACAGTAAAAGTATAAAAAGCGTAATAATAAAAATTTGTGATCGTAACTGAAACACTAGGGAAGACTTACTTAAACTATTTATACACTTTAATTTATTACATACAAGACACTAAGGGGTTCCCATAAACCCACTTAGCCAATTCCTCACTTTTTATGTTTTTACCAACTTAACCAGATTCACTAATTTATTTTTCTGCGAACACAAAACAAAAATACAAACCAAGACTCCAGGTTATCTTTTTTCCTTATTCAATTACCTTTCTAACAAGCTATCACACACTCGATTCCGAGCTCGTGAGCTCCGGTTATCGCCGTTTGAAGTTGGACCAACAACATTGCCAACCAACTCCAAAACAGCCTAAATCCTCCAATCTTCACGGAATAAACTGCACCTAACCGCCCAGCCACTGTCTCTCAAATTTTTACACCATAAACTAGACACATCAAACTTCGATTTGATATATCGTATGCTTAATTTGACCAAGTAACGAAGCGGGAATTAATTTCCCTAAACTGCCCCAGATCTGCCCACTAAAACTGGCCAGAACAGGGCAGTTCGTGTCTTCAGCCACCCAGGGCTGCGCACACCACCAATGATCCTAGGATTTTGACACAACTTAGGGGACATCTTAAGCTTCAAAATGGCGTATGGCACGTCCCAATCGGACCACTATGGAGAGAGATACGCTCCTCCAAAGTTCACCCAAAAACTGCCAATTCTACAGAAAATTCGCCAGAGTTTCATTTGTATTTCCTAAAATCCCCAAATTTGCATAAGTTGTTTAACACTACTAATATTCCTGAAATCCAGCAAAATCCAGTGGGTGGCACACACAAGGACCAACAACGCCTTGGGGCACTTACAACCCAATCCAATTTACACTTAAAACATAAGCAGTTCACTTTCAATTCTTTATAGTTTCAATCACTAACTTTCAATTTATAATAATCCACATATTACAACTTTACTTAACAAATGAATTCATAATTAAAATGACAAATATGATACACTGAAGTAAAATATGCATCACTACTCCACTCATCATCATGCGGGCTTCTTGCCCGCTGCTCCATATCCATTGGTACATCCTGAAATAAATGCCCCGAGACGGGGTGAGATATACGGATATATCTCAGTAACCAAGAGGTTCTGGAGAAAACTCCGCTCAATGGTTCACTTCGATGTATATCAATAATATAAAACACCATCACTGTTATAAAACGGGATAAAGCAAGGGATTTAGAGAAAGGGGGAAATATCATAAACAACTACGACATGCGGGATGGTAGCTACCAATACCACGCCATGTCCTCGGCTATACGCCTATGGGTACTACCCCTGGCGTTTTCAGAGAACAACCCACCAAGGTACCCCTTCCAACCATATACACCTGAGACTACCTAGTGTGCTCCTATCCGGATAACACACCACGACCCTTGGTCAACTGGAACTCCTTCTCGGAGACCTATCCAGTGGCAGTCCGGAAACTTCCCCGAAGGCTAAAATATCTACTGGCCAGAGATCTGGTACATAAGTACCCACTGTGATAATGCATATGCATGCTCATGCTGTTCTACACTACTCATACACACTTCCTACCGTTGCCATCAACTAGCAAGGTGGAACACAAAAGGGGAACAAGCCCCAGTACCAAGAAGTTACCTTTCTTTTTCCTTCCACTGAGCTCCGCAGAACTCCACTTACAGCTTGATTCACAGGGAACGCCTACACAGAGGACAATTCCACACACTTAGAACTTTAAACCACTCATGAATTTCAACATATCATGTGTAAATCACATCACTTACCTCAATCCACTTGATCCAGGACCAAGGGCAATCCACTTTTTCACTGTTCGAAGTTTATATCCACGTACGGTAACCTATACAACCATGCATAGCCTTCAGTTTCAGTCAAAATACGTCAAAACGCAAAAACGTCAGATTTCATCTCCCCATTTTAGGGGTTCGGCCAAAACAGTGTTATATTGGGTTTTATTTTTCTAAATTTTCTTTCTCATTTTATTTCACTTACTTAGGTTACCCAAAGGCTAGTTCAATCGCCGTTTTTCGGTTTTATGACTTTTACGCAACATTTTGCGAAATATTACACTTTAGGCACATTTTGCCACTTTCAACACTTATTACTTTTACATTGATCCTTCCACATGCCAATCACCACACAACCCATCTAATGACTTTTTCATCACACAACTCAACACCAAAGTTTTCTAAAACATCAATTTGCTCACTTATACATAAATGGCCGATTGTTAGTCAAACCAAGGATTTCCACTCAATTCCTATGGTCCACAACTCACATAATCACTTCATATCATCATATAATCACACTACAATTCACTATACCATACATTAACACAAAAATCAAAAATCCATTTCATGCACTAAATTTTCCTAAGTTAAAATTCACTTTTTTTCGCTTAGAATTTTCATTGCATTTCTAGCATTAATACGTCATTCTAAGACATTAACATCTAATAGACATTTTCCATTTGAGCTCTCTAACACAACATATCTCAAAATCCCTCTTTAGGGTCCATAATCCAAATTCAAAAATGAACCAATGAAATGTTGAAATAACTTACCCAATTGCAAGGTATATGACTCCTCCTAAGCATACTCCACCATTGGAGCATGAAAAAGCTTCATGAACACCAAAAGTTCTCAAAATTTCGGATCTGATTTTAGTGCAGATCTCCCCAAATACGCGGTTTCAAGGCTCAAAAGTGGTACCAATGGATTCAGAAGGTGTTTTCCATCAAGATTCAAGACAAGAATCGTTGAATTAGATGGAGAAATGACTAAGTTATGGCCAAAGGAAAATTTGAATGAAAATGGTGAGGGAGGGTTATCATTGTGCGCATGAGAGGAGAGAGAAATGGTGAGGTTAGTGGTAATGAATAGTGATTTAGGTGTTTTAATTGACTTTAAATGGGAACGGGTTCCACGCGATTTAACACTCATCCGAATTTCTCTCCGATTTCACTAAACGTCCGTAAATTCAAAACTTATTTATAAATTCTAATTTTTAACAATAAATAATGTCCTTTAATTATACTCACTCAGATGAATCCGGAGCTTTCCGGTTGTTCGGGAAAAACACTGCTTTAAGCTACAGCGCGCTCCGTTGGCACGCTTCCACAAATTAACTTAAATCCCTCAAATATTATCAGAGTTCATATTTCCTATTTGTATGGACCACTTAAAATTCATATTTGAAACCTAGAGCTCAAAATTCCACTGGCACATCTTACGGTGCAATCTGACTGCGGTATTTTTACCCGCGAAAAACACTATTCACTGATTTTTCTGAAACTTGCCTATCCACTCAATTTTCCGTTCTGAATCCATTTCCAGGCTTATTTTTATCATCTGAGACCTTCTGCTCAATTTTTATCTTCCTAGGGTCGCGTGTTGGCTAATTACCGTTTTGCCCTTTCTTTGTATTTTGGCTTAATCTTTGGGATTTTCACTAATCCTTCACTTAATTTCTCACTTAACACTTTAATTATTTAATTTAGAATTGTGAGGTGTTATAATCACCCCACCTTTTAGAATTTTGTCCGCACAAAATTACATCTTAACGGTCCCGTAACACGGGGTGTAATCGAAAATCTTATTTCTGTGGTATCCATGATTACTTAGTCCTTCACAAACTTGATAACTTCGGGTATCTGACCCCTTAACTCATTATATCTTTCACTGTTTCCTTAAACCACTATTGCTTTTTCACTCACTGTAGTTCATCATATACTCATTTTACACTTGTCATTTATCGTGCTACGACCTTCAACTCGCAATACTTTAAGCTCTTCACGGCTTACGGTTACACTTTCACCAATTCATCGGTAATAGACGACCACATTACAATTTTTTTGTCTCTCTTCATCTCATTCTTAAGCTCTTCTAACCGTTCTCATGTATCTTCACACTTTCTTTAGCACTTAACTCTTTTCGCTGTCCTCACTGTTTCAACCGTACTCAGACATACAAGTCCTTTCCATTACTGTTACTACTCTTATGATTTAGCTGTTTTCTTAGCTTTCACCGAAGCACATCATTTCTAGTTTCCGGGGCACTTTGTCGTTTCTTATGATTCCGACTCACATTGACTTCTATACTCATATACTTTATTTTTCCTTGTCACGTGTCTTTACCTCTTCTTAGGTACTCATAACCATATCTTTCTCTTCATGATACGAAATTCACAATCCTCACAATAGTTTATCTCTTCGATTAACCTTTTAAGGTCTTTTAACCACACACACTCCTGAATCTTTCCATCTAGTAATCATATTCATAATTTACTTTCACTATTACTCTTTTCATAACTGAACCATCTCAACTTTATCAAGTCAGTCAACTCAATTCTATACTCAGACCTCTCACGGTCTAAACACAACACTCATCAATGACCTCCATATCGAGGACTCATGCTTAATATTTTCACCCACTAACTATTTTCGACTTTCATTCCATTCCGATGTTGCAACTTAACCATATGGTGCACTCATTTATACCTCTTTCTCGTAATCATCATCATTTAATCCTGGATGTCAAACTCAAAATACTATTACTTTACAGTTTTACTCACTTCTACTAAACACTTTGGAACGAATCAATTTCTGACCCATTTCACTATTAACTGTTGGACTATTCAAAATGCCATACCATTCATATACAAGTCCTATTCACTAGGAATCCTTGACACTCAATTATCAATTCACTTAAAATCTATTCCATCATTGTCACTACTTCTACAATTTACCACCAGCTGGTATATCAGTCTCTCAGAATATTCAAAGTTACCACAAACACTCATCCATACGTCATTAGTACTTAATCAAAACATCATCAACACTGTGCATTTTCCACACACTTCCACCATAAGTGGCATATACGATTATATATAACACTTCTTAATCTACTTTACCAGCAAAACTAAGCTATTTACTTTTTGGTAATCAATTACAACTATATTTTCCATCTATTAATACACATTCGTACTTGACTCTATTACAACTTACCTTTTTCTTAGGGCTAATAATTCATTGTTTTAACCTGAAATCTTGATCATCACTAGCCTTCCTAGAAGGACACTTATTCAATCTGTCAACCTTAACTCACGTTATTATCCTTTTTCGGTCATAAGACGAGGGTTCCGACTAACTCGACCTCACTTAGAGACAAAATTTATTTCATCAGACTTACTTTACACCCACAATAGTGCTTCACTATCACACTTCTAAAGTGTTACACACTATGCCTCAACTCTTATATCCAAATCTGACATACAATTGTCCATTTACAAATATATGACCTCGCATATTGCGTTAACCATATGGAAAAACTCTCCCAATACAGTGGGTAACAACATTCACAGGTTTAACCCCTCGAGCTCTTGCTGTCCTCAAGGCCCCAGATGTCATGACCCACCGATTAGAGAATCCACCCATATGATCCATGCTGTAAAAATGACTTACTACTAGCTGTCCCTATTCTAAGGCATCCCCCAAATATGTCTTCTTTGTGCATGCACATAAATTATCTCTACCATACTAACCGTTACACCAATGTGGAACACTTCCTCGTTTCCCATTACTCATATCAAATACTACTAGTCTCCAGAAACTTAACCCGCACAGAGATAGATATACACTCCTGGTCACACATGGACCCAGTCCATTTAGTGTCTGTATCACCTCTGTATATAACATCAAAACTGTTTTGTATTACCACATGGGCTGCCCCCATAATCTTAGCAGTAGTGGTACAATATACACCTGTTACATATAAGTTAATTCATCTTACTCTCTCGTGTCATTCTTCTCACTGGTAGTTTACTTTTGTTTCGGTTACCCCTCTGACCTGGTTTATAACATAGTCATTGTTATAATAATCCACATTCTCTTTGTAATTTCGTACACGTTTTCTAACTCTTAATAGTTCCTTCTGTCTTGTTACCGTTCAATCCATAATCCGTTATCTCTTCCTTGCTTATTCTTCTCACAGATTGTTTACTCTTTTACTTTGACTATTCACTTGCCATGGTTCATAACACAATCTCTATTCCATAAATCCTAAATTTTCTCAAAGTTCTGTACACATCTCACATCTCTTAGTATAAGTATCATGTTTCCCATCACATAGGGATCTTCTAATCATTCCCGTCGAATCACAGAGAACTACTTCACCTCAATCCTTGCACTGAAAATTCTACATCATTCCTTGCACTCAAAGCTACTCGTCCGTTCTTGCACTGACCATTATACCTCAGCTTACTAACTAATCTTATCAATTTCATCTTGACATTACACATTATCTCTTTTGCTGACCACATAATTCCACACTTTCTGCACACTTTCGCACTTTATTGTCACTTGGTTCGTATAATAATCACTTGATTTCACATTCATTCATTCACTAATCATACCATATCACCTTATTGTTATACAATATTAATCCACAAAATCATGTCATCGTTCTAGTCCATTGTCTGCTACGGCTCGCATAACATACGCTCAGTATTACAGAGCAACTCATCAATTTTCCTGTTCACTTCCACCCTTGGTGGTTGTAGAATGTCTCTTTACCTTGTAAATACCTTTACTCCGTCTATCATTCTGTATCAAAGACCAATATTTTCATAAGCGCACTACTATTAGTAGTACTTATATATACCACAACATAATAATTTCTTTACAATTCTCATTACTTTCATACAAATGACTGTATATCTCAACCATATTGTTCATTTATCACTGATACGTCTGCCAATTTGAGTCGACATCCACTAACTGCAGTAGTGCCTTCATGGTACATATATCTTGTGCCATCCATGGCGATTCCTTCACTTTTCCTTATACACATTCCACATAATAATATACACATAATTAGTTCACCTCACTTGTGTTTAGTCAACACTATCTCTTTATGGAATTCACTCCCATATTTTAGCATCTCTCACATTACCAATCTACCAGCATCAAACTTTCACGTGGTCAAACCTCGTAGGATTACTCATCAAATATTCTATTTGTTTCTCTGCTTGAACCATCCCAATTCATTCAAGTGCACCGCACTTATCCTGGTCTCATAACTGCTAATCAAACATGACGTATTTAACTCACACATACGCATATCTGTTCACTTTTCTCAATAATTCTTCAGGTTCAAAACCTCTCGCCTTGATGAAGTCTATTCACCAAGACCACTTGTACATAATTGTCTTACTATTCTACACATATACTTGGAATTTCACCAATCTCATAAGCTCATCTCTGTTATATGTTTATTTTTCATAGTACTGCAAAGTTCGTCTATGCTCATATTGTACATATCATAAATTGTACACCACTGTCGCTTATAATACACTTTTCTTTTGACTTTCATTGAAGTTAGATATAATATTTAAATCTGTTTTCCTTATGCCTTCTAATATTCATACTTGACTTACTGCCGTCCTTTGTATATGGAGCAGTTAACACTGCAGCCACAACATCAGGCTAAATACTCACATTCGGTGCTTCAAGGTTACTACGCAGGCTTCTTACGATGACCACACATGTAACACAAAGGAATGGGTTGATCAGACCCACACTAAGGAATTACATATACACTAATCGATAAGAATCTACATACAACTATGTAGCACATAACACATCTATATATATATTATCAGAGTTCCCTAACAAAACTGCTCTGATACCATAAAATGTAACAGCCCGTTGTACAACGGTATTGTTAACATTAATTATGATATTAAGTGAAAGTAAACTGGCCTTTGAAGGCCGATGCATGTAAGGTGTAAAAACAAAATTTTTACTGCGAAAACATACATGCACACATAGGTTCATGCTTTAAGACAACATGATGTTACCTTGTTTTTGGCCTGATCAGTCAGGGAGATCAGATGTCAGGCTTGAAGGGTTCAAACCCTCTAATGGCGATCCACACCACCGTTCGTCAATGATGCAAGAACCCCTTCTTGAAAGCCACCAGATGAACACCACAGTGAGGCTTGTTATGCGCACAAGTGGTGAAGGTGGAGGCTAGATATTCTGTTTGGAAAGGTGTAGTGAACTACCCTACAGAATGGTGCATGAGATGAAGGAGAGTAGGCTAGGTTTTCTAAAAACCCTAAGGAGAAGAACAAGTGTGATATATGCGCACACCTTGGAGAGGAGGAGAGAATTAATTCATTCAAAAATGAAAACCAACTTCCAAACTCCTTTGAAAGTTGCGCATGAATCAGGGGAGGATAAGGTGAAGCTGTTGCAAAACCAATTTTGCCAACAACCTCCAATCTTATCCTCATGAAACTAAGTTCAAAATAATTTAAACTTAAATTCATAAACTATCATATAGTATACTTTTCATGCGCATAATTCAGCCCTAAAAGGGGTCCAAATATATTGAGTAGTTGCATTCAAAATTTGAATCAACTCACCCACTGATTCCCTCAACCACCAAATCTGAATGGAGCTTTGTTTTAAGTGATAAGATGACATTCTTATCACTCAATTATGGCCCCAAACAGCCCAAGAATGTGCTCCAAAGATGCTTCTTGATCCAAGGAATATGTTCCAATAAGATCCTATCTTATCCTTTTGTTATGAAACATCTTTTCAAAGCCAATTCAAATTCGAATTCAAACACTTGAATTCAAATGTTCAAACATTCAAATTCAAAATTCAAAATTTCAAATTCCAAATTCGAATTTCAAAATTTAAATTCCAAATTCAAATTTCAAATTTCGAATTCAAAATTCGAATCTCAAAATTCAAATTCCAAATTCAAATTTCAAATTCAAAATTCAAAATTCAAATATTTGATTATTAATTTAACTAATTAAATTAATTAGTAATGGCTTGGACTATCCAAGCCCATTACTAAGCTCCATGCACCACCCACCCATTTAGGTGGGCTTCCAAACAGCTTCTTGGGCTAACAACCATTATTAGGCCCAATACATTTTAAAGCTAGTCCATCATGACTACAAGGTGTTAGTGTGTGACCCATTAGGTCCAACTTAGCTTTTGACATAACTGGGCTTTGACCCAACAAGCCCACAACCCAATTAATGACAACACAGAGCACTAGCAATGCTTTGTTGCCCCAGAACTAGTCAGATTAATGACTTGATCATCCTATTGCACATATTTGGTTACCGTATGTATTTCCCTTCGTCTCGGTTATCTTCCCATTAACCTAGGGTAAGGAAATGTATCAACCCCTGCGGTTTAGGATAAGCTTTATTCGAAATAGGGAATCTTCAATTTACTGACTCTAAAGGCAGATCATCTCATGATCTCTTTTACTATGCATAGATTCCCAAGTCCCTGTAAATGTCATCCCGATTTCTCCGGTTTATAGATAACCTAATCTCTCACAGAGATTTGACGAATTCCTTCAGCTTATTACCCTAGCCCTGTGCCCTTTAAGGACACGCCCAACAGTATACCTATGAGTCTCCATATTTCAGGCAGACAAGGCATACAATCAAAACATGCCTTCAAGAACACAGTCTAGGTAATAACTTATGGTCTAAGGAAAGACATACGCAAACATAAAGAGATTACTCTAATGACACTATCTGTGAGATTTCCTCATAGAGTCTCTTTTTGGGTCTGTTCAGTGCGAGCTATACTCTTATAGGTCCACCCACGACTTTAGCTAAGATATCTCCATATCTGCAGCTCATGAGGTCTTTACCTTGTATCCATATACAAGTAGATAAGTCGTACTAGTCTTACTCGAGATCACTGATCCCTAAACTCAGTGTCTCTAGACTAGGAACATATAATTAGGAATAGACATGCAATATCCTTGAATCCTCATGATCGTGATCTCATCACAGATACTCAAGAGATACCTGTTCTATTCCAAGGGATTTATCCAGTTCGTTCATATAATATTAACAGTAATATCGAGACACAATATGAAACTGAATAAATAGTGCTTTCATTTATTTGCGACAAACAAAGTTCTACATCTAGTGTCCTTTATTTAATCAAAAGATTGTCTCTGGGACACCCATATGCTAACAAGCTCCCACTTGGCCTAGAGCCAATCAGACCTAAGTCGTATGCCCAAAGCTTCATAATGACTATCATGTTTTCTCTGAGAAACAGCCTTTATCAGAGAATCGGCCAGGTTATCATCTGTGGGAACATAATCCATTTTTACATCATTCCTATCAATGATTTCTCTAATCAAATGATATCTGCGGAGCACGTGTTTAGATCTTTGATGAGACCTAGGTTCCTTTGACTGCGCAATGGCTCCTGTGTTGTCGCAAAGCAACTGTATGGGCTCATCCACGCTTGGAACCACCCTTAGTTCATTTATGAACTTCTTGATCCACACTGCCTCCTTAGCTGCTTCTGAAGCAGCTATGTATTCAGCCTCTGTCGTTGAATCTGCTGTTGTCTCCTGCTTGGAACTTTTCCAAGACACTGCCCCACCATTTAAGGTGAATACGAATCCTGACTGTGACTTGCAGTCATCTTTGTCACTCTGAAAGCTGGCATCAGTGAACCCTTTCACTGTTAACTCATTAACCCCACCATAGACCAGAAACGCATCCTTAGTTCTTCTTAAGTATTTAAGGATGGTTTTGACTGCCGTCCAGTGACCCTCTCCAGGGTTTGACTGGTATCTGCTCGTAATGCTTAAAGCATATGAGACATCTGGTCTCGTACATATCATGGCATACATGATGGATCCAATAGACGAAGCGTATGGAATTCCACTCATGCGATCCTTCTCAGGCTGTGACTTAGGATACATAGCCCTTGATAGGTGTACCCCATGACTGACAGGAATAAAACCCCTTTTCGACCCTTCCATGCTAAACCTCTTTAGCATCTTGTCAACGTACGTGGATTGAGATAAACCCAGCAGCCTCTTGGATCTATCTCTATAGATCTTTATACCAAGTATAAAGGCTGCCTCTCCCAAATCCTTCATGGTAAAGTTTTCTGAAAGCCACTCTTTCGTTATTTTTAATGTGGGGATGTCATTTCCTATTAGCAATATGTCATCTACATAAAGCACTAGGAAGAAGACATTACTCCCACTAACCTTTCTGTAAACACAAGGTTCATCCTCGTTCTTGATAAAACCGTTACTCTTAACGACTTCATCAAAACTTATATTCCAACTCCTTGATGCTTGCTTTATCCCATATATTGACCTTTGTAGTTTGCATACCATATGCTCCTGATCTTTGATTTCAAAGCCTTCAGGTTGTGTCATGTACACTTCCTCCTTCAAGAACCCATTCAAGAAGGCGGTCTTGACATCCATTTGCCAAATTTCATAGTCGTGGTATGCTGCTATTGCAAGCATGATCCTAATAGATTTGATCATGGCAACTGGTGAGAAAGTTTCATCATAATCAACTCCTTGTCTTTGACGATACCCTTTCGCCACCAACCTAGCTTTGTAGGTCTGAACGTTGCCATCTGCATCAGTCTTTCTTTTAAAGACCCATTTATTACCGATAGGAACTATTTCTTGCGGTTTAGGAACCAAGGTCCATACCTTGTTCTGATACATCGAATCCATTTCAGATTCCATGGCTTCAAGCCATCTTGAGGAGTCAACATCTTTGACCGCCTCCTCGTAGTTACTTGGTTCATCATCCTCAACAGTTTGCTGATTCTCAATCACAAACCCGTACCTCTCAGGTGGATGGATGACCCTCGTAGATCTACGGAGTTGTGTGTTTACTTCTCCATTAGAGAAGGTCGCCTGCGGAGCAGACTCGGGTTCCTCAATCTGTTCTTGTGGATCTTGCACTTCTTCAAGATCAATCTTACTCCCACTGCCTCCTTGAGAGATCAAATCCTTCTCAAGGAACTCAGTATTCTTTGACACAAACACTTTGTGTTCTTCCATGGAGTAGAAGTAGTATCCCTTAGTACCTTTAGGATACCCCACAAATAGACATTTAGTACTCTTAGCACTAAGCTTGTCTGATGTCAACGCTTTGACATAAGCTGGCGATCCCCATACCCTGAGGTAACTCAGGTTGGGTCTCTTACCACTCCATATCTCATATGGTGTGGTCTGAACAGATTTAGACGATACCCTATTTAGAAGGTATGCCGCTGTGTCTAAGGAATATCCCCAAAACGATTTTGGAAGTTGAGTCTCACTCATCATAGACCTAACCATGTCTAACAAGGTTCTGTTTCTCCTTTCGGAGACACCGTCTTGGTGTGGTGTGTAAGGAGCGGTAAGTTGTGAGAGAATTCCATTTTCTCTCAGATAATCCTGAAACTCGTGGCTCAAATATTCACCACCACGATCTGATCGTAATGTCTTAATTATCTTGCCACGCTGTTTCTCCACTTCATTCCTAAACTCTTTGAACTTTTCAAAAGCTTCAGAATTATATCTCATTAGGTATATATACCCAAATCTTGATTTGTCATCTGTAAAGGTAATGAAATTGGAATATCCACCTCTAGCCTCAATAGACATTGGGCCACATACATCAGCATGAATGAGTTCTAATAACTCACTAGCCCTATGACTCTCAAGCCCTTTGGGCTTTTGTCGAATCATTTTCCCAGCTAGACAAGATTCACATTGTCCATAGGATTCCAAATCCATGGAGTTCAGGTATCCATCTCTATGCTTCCTAGACAATCTTGTTTCATTTATGTGCCCTAGTCTACAGTGCCAAAGATAAGATTGATTATCCGTCCTAGGTCGTTTCACATCTATATTGAGCACTTCATTTCCCATTTCCAACACATACAATCCATTTATTAAAGAAGCAGTACCATAAACCATATCATTCAAAATGATAGAAAAAGTACCATCCCTAATACTGAAAGTATAACCATCTTGTTCTAAATAAGAAATTGAAATAATGTTTCTAGAAATATGCGGAACATAAAGACAATTATTCAAATGCAATAAAAGGCCCGTAGGAAAAATAAGGTCAGCATCTCCAACTGAATGAGCAGCAACCCTTGCTCCATTACCAACATAGAGATCCACCTCATTTCTATCCAATCTCCTTGGGCTCCTAAGTACCTGCAACATATTGCAGATATGAGAACCACATCTGGTATCCAATACCCATGAGGTTGGATTAGCATAAGAATAATTTATCTCAATCATGAAAATACCTGAGGCAGAAGCATCACCATGCTTCTTGTCCTTCACATTGTTCAGGTAGTCTGGACAATTCCTCTTCCAGTGGCCTTTCTTGCCACAATGGAAGCACTCAACATCACCCTTGTCCTTAGGTGCCTTCTTACCCTTCTTCTTGCCCTTCTTCTTCTTGGATTTTCCTTTGGGCTTAAGGGGGTCACCTTTTGCAGGCTACTTACCTTTTCCTTGGCCTTGCTAGGCCCACTAATCAAAAGAGCCTGTGTCCTATCCTTCTTGATAGACACTTCAGCTGTTATTAACATGCTTAATAACTCAGGCAAGCTCACTTGCATCCCATGCATATTGTAATTCATGATGAATTGGCTGAAGGAAGGTGGAAGTGAGGTGAGGACTAAGTCATTAATTAGCTCGGCATCCATGATGAAGCCTAGGTTTCCTAGCTTCTCAATCAGCCCGATCATCTTGAGAACATGGCTGCCAACAGACATGCTCTCAGTCATCCTACAAGAGAACAGTTCTCTTGAGGCCTCATACTTCTCATGCCTGCCTTTAATATCATACAACTCCTTGAGATGCACGATAATAGAGGGAGCATACATATGCTCATGCTGCTTTTGCAGTTCAGGCGACATGGATGCCAACATGATGCATACTGCCATCACATTGTCATCCAAGTGTTGTTGATGGGTTACGAAATCAAATTCCGCAAACCCTTCTTCCCCTTCCCGTGGAGCTACGGGTATTATAGTATATAAAACATAGGCAATCTTTTCGGCCCTTAGAACAATTCTTAGGTTCCGATACCAGTCCATAAAATTTGAACCGGTTAGTTTATTCGTATCGAGTATTGAACGCAGTGACAGTGGATTAGTCATACTATAAGCTGAAAAAGATGTAAAGATAGTTTTAGTTAATATACGGTTATGTAGTTAAAAGTAAATTATTAAAGACTTTAAATAATTTGCCCCTCCTACTGTTTTATCTAAGTCAATGACCCTTCCTATTTGACTTAGGGTTAATCTACTTTAGATTTTACCTTAGTGGGATTAAGAGTGCGATTATTTATTTTAATCTCCATCTGAGACCGCAAGATTAATTTAAATAATGGGTTGATCTTTATCAATAGTATCTCATACCCTCTCTTAACATTAGGTTGACAACTCTTTGTCACTTAGTGGTGCATCTCATGCAACCAACCTAGCACCATTACCCTAAGCACATAAGCCCGGCTGTGCCTGCAACTTATGTCTTAGTTAAGCATTAAACCAGCACCCTAAGTGTCTTACACTTCAAACACTACCCTAGCTCAATGAAATAGTGGGTCCCAACTGATTTGTGGAGCACCACTATGTAGAAGAGTTTTGAGTAGCATTGGTGGTGGGAGGTAATCATATGCTTAATTATTTATTCCTTTTACGGGTTCCTTTTATTTTAGGGTTAATTAGGTCCCATCAAACGCATGTTGTAAGTTATCATGCTAGTCGTTACCTATGTCAAACATCTATCGGTATACACTAGTCGCTATTGGACAAACATAATAACCATACAAAACGCGGTTTGCCCAATTCATGCATACTAGACGTTCTAATCATACATGCATATAAACAATTTATATTGAGATAGCCATGGTGCTCGCGCTTTTGTCCTTTTTGCTTCTTTAAGCAACAGCCGCTTGTCGTCTATACGCCACTAGCCTATTTCTCTAATTACACATAATTAAAGAAACTCCAAAACATCTTTGGAGAGACAAGATTACAAAATTTAAATTACAAATACACTTGTAAATTAAAGGGCGTGATTACACATTAATCTAAAATTCAAAAAAACTCAAATCCGGGCACCATGACCATCCCCTTCCTGTTTGTACCTGAAAAGTTCAAAACTTGCAAACACAAACATTATATTATCACATAATATTTTCACATATATTTTGACATTTAACATTTAAACATCAAAATAACATCAAGATTCATAATCTTAAATTTCTCAATTGGCCGAATTTAAAAAATAATTTTAGTTCTAATTTTGTTAATTCTTTCTTAAAGAAAACAAAATTAAACCATGCATGTAGCCACAAACTCCTTCATGGCCGAATCATATAGGTGACTATATGATACATTTTGTCACAAGATTTCATGCATATAAACATGACATAATTCACGGAGAAAAATAAGAAATCATTCAAGGTACTCTTAGTAACCTCCATGGCCGAATCTACCCTTTCAAAAAGGGTGTTCCTTTTAAAACTTTCATAAAGAAAAAGAAACTAAACCATGATGCATAATGTTTTATGAACACAGAATCAAATTTGCATGTTCATAAAAACAAAAACTTTAACACTTTAAAGGATTTGTGATTCAAAATCCATATGCAGAATTTAAACTTTAACCCTTTAAAGATTTTGACCGTGAAAAACTCCTTTCACAAACAAGGTACCATCACCCGCCGATGGTAAAGCAACCGGGCTCTGATACCACTATGTAGAAAGTAAATTGGCCTTTGAAGGCCGATGCATGTAAGGTGTAAAAACAAAATTTTTACCGCGGAAACATACATGCACACATAGGTTCATGCTTTAAGACAACATGATGTTACCTTGTTTTTGGCCTGATCAGTCAGGGAGATCAGATGTCAGGCTTGAAGGGTTCAAACTCTCTAATGGTGATCCACACCACCGTTCGTCAATGATGCAAGAAACCCTTCTTGAAAGCCACCAGATGAACACCACAGTGAGGCTTGCTATGCGCACAAGTGGTGAAGGTGGAGGCTAGGTATTCTGTTTGGAAAGGTGTAGTGAACTACCCTACAGAATGGTGCATGAGATGAAGGAGAGTAGGCTAGGTTTTCTAAAAACCCTAAGGAGAAGAACAAGTGTGATATATGCGCACACCTTGGAGAGGAGGAGAGAATTAATTCATTCAAAAATGAAAACCAACTTTCAAACTCCTTTGAAAGTTGCGCATGAATCAGGGGAGGATAAGGTGGAGCTGTTGCAAAACCAATTTTGCCAACAACCTCCAATCTTATCCTCATGAAACTAAGTTCAAAATAATTTAAACTTAAATTCATAAACTATCATATAGTATACTTTTCATGCGCATAATTCAGCCCTAAAAGGGGTCCAAATATATTGAGTAGTTGCATTCAAAATTTGAATCAACTCACCCACTGACTCCCTCAACCACCAAATCTGAATGGAGCTTTATTTTAAGTGATAAGATGACATTCTTATCACTCAATTATGCGCCCCAAACAGCCCAAGAATGTGCTCCAAAGATGCTTCTTGATCCAAGGAATATGTTCCAATAAGATCCTATCTTATCCTTTTGTTACGAAACATCTTTTCAAAGCCAATTCAAATTTGAATTCAAACACTTGAATTCAAATGTTCAAACATTTAAATTCGAAATTCAAAATTCAAAATTTCAAATTTCAAATTCAAAATTCGAATTTCAAAATTTAAATTCCAAATTCAAATTTCAAAATTCAAATTTCAAATTTCAAATTCAAAATTCGAATCTCAAAATTAAAATTCCAAATTCCAAATTCCAAATTCAAAATTCAAAATTCAAATTCAAAACTCAAAATTCAAATATTTGATTATTAATTTAACTAATTAAATTAATTAGTAATAGCTTGGACTATCCAAGCCCATTACTAAGCTCCATGCACCACCCACCCATTTAGGTGGGCTTCCAAACAGCTTCCTAGGCTAACAACCATTATTAGGCCCAATACCTTTTAAAGCTAGTCCATCATGACTACAAGGTGTTAGTGTGTGACCCATTAAGTCCAACTTAGCTTTTGACATAACTGGGCTTGGGCACAACAAGCCCACAACCCAATTAATGACAACACAGAGCACTAGCAATGCTTTGTTGCCCCAGAACTAGTCAGATTAATGACTTGATCATCCTATTGCACATATTTGGTTACCGTATGTATTTCCCTTCATCTCGGTTATCTTCCCATTAACCTAGGGTAAGGAAATGTATCAACCCCTGCGATTTAGGGTAAGCTTTATTCGAAATAGGGAATCTTCAATTTACTGACTCTAAAGGCAGATCATCTCATGATCTCTTTTACTATGCATAGATTCCCAAGTCCCTATAAATGTCATCCCGATTTCTCCGGTTTACAGATAACCTAATCTCTCACAGAGATTTGACGAATTCCTTCAGCTTATTACCCTAGCCCTATGCCCTTTAAGGACACGCCCAACAGTATACCTATGAGTCTCCATGTTTCAGGCAGACGAGACATACAATCAAAACATGCCTTCAAGAACACAGTCTAGGTAATAACTTATGGTCTAAGGAAAGACATACCCAAACATAAAGAGATTACTCTAATGACACTACCTGTGAGATTTCTTCATAGAGTCTCTTTTTGGGTCTGTTCAGTGCGAGCTATACTCTTATAGGTCCACCCACGACTTTAGCTAAGATATATCCATATCTGCAGCTCATGAGTTCTTTACCTTGTATCCATGTACAAGTAGATAAGTCGTACTAGTCTTACTCAAGATCACTGATCCCCAAACTCAGTGTCTCTAGACTAGGAACATATAATTAAGAATATACATGCAATATCCTCGAATCCTCATGATCGTGATCTCATCACAGATACTCAAGAGATACCTGTTCTATTCCAAGAGGTTTATCCAGTTCGTTCATATAATATTAACAGTAATATCGAGACACAATATGAAACTGAATAAATAGTGCTTTCATTTATTTGCGACAAACAAAGTTCTACATCTAGTGTCCTTTATTTAATCAAAAGATTGTCTCTAGGACACCCATATGCTAACATTAAGCGCAGTTACAATCATAGCAATTCATTTATAAAAATTAGAATAAAATTTTTCCGATTATTACGGGAACAGTAAAAGTATAAAAAGCGTAATAATAAAAAGCTGTGATCGTAACTGAAACACTAGCGGAAGACTTACTTAAACTATTTATACACTTTAATTTATTACATACAAGACACTAAGGGGTTCCCATATACCCACTTAGCCAATTCCTTACTTTTACATTTTTACCAACTTAACCAGATTCACTAATTTATTTTTCTGCGAACACAAAACAAAAATACAAACCTAGACTCCAGGTTATCTTTTTTCCTTATTCAATTACCTTTCTAACAAGCTATCACACACTCGATTCCGAGCTCGTGAGCTCCAGTTATCGCCATTTGAAGTTGGACCAACAACATTGCCAACCAACTCCAAAACAGCCTAAAACCTCCAATTTTCACGGAATAAACCGCACCTAACCGCCCAGCCAATGTCTCTCAAATTTTTACACCATAAACTAAACACCTCAAAATTCGATTTGATATATCGTATGCTTAATATGACCAAGTAACGAAGCGGGAATTAATTTCCCTAAACTGCCCCAGATCTGCCCACTAAAACAGGCTAGAACAGGGCAGTTCGTGTCTTCAGCCACCCAGGGCTGCGCACACCACCAATTATCCTAGGATTTTGACACAATGCAGGGGACATCTTAAGCTTCAAAATGGCATATGGCACGTCCCAATCGGACCACTATGGAGAGAGATACGCTCTCCCAAAGTTCACCCAAAAACTGCCAATTCTACAGAAAATTCGCCAGAGTTTCCTTTGTATTTCCTAAAATCCCCAAATTTGCATAAGCTGTTTAACACTACTAATATACCTGAAATCCAGCAAAATCCAGTGGGTGGCACACACAAGGACCAACAACGCCTTGGGGCACTTACAACCCAATCCAATTTACACTTAAAACATAAGCAGTTCACTTTCAATTCTTTATAGTTTCAATCACTAACTTTCAATTTATAATAATCCACATATTACAACTTTACTTAACAAATGAATTCATAATTAAAATGACAAATATGATACACTGAAGTAAAATATGCATCACTACTCCACTCATCATCATGCGGGCTTCTTGCACATGCGTGCTCATGCTGTTCTACACTACTCATACACACTTCCTACCGTTGCCATCAACTAGCAAGGTGGAACACAAAAGGGGAACAAGCCCCAGTACCAAGAGGCTACCTTTCTTTTTCCTTCCACTGAGCTCCGCAGAACTCCACTTACAGCTTGATTCACAGGGAATGCCTACACAGAGGACAATTCCACACACTTAGAACTTTAAACCACTCATGAATTTCAACATATCATGTGTAAATCACATCACTTACCTCAATCCACTTGATCCAGGACCAAGGGCAATCCACTTTTTCACTGTTCCAAGTTTATATCCACGTACGGTAACCTATACAACCATGCATAGTCGTCAGTTTCAGTCAAAATACGTCAAAACGCGAAAACGTCAGATTTCATCTCCCCTCCTTTAGGGGTTCGGCCAAAACAATGTTATATTGGGTTTTATTTTTCTAAATTTTCTTTCTCATTTTATTTCACTTACTTAGGTTACCCAAAGGCTAGTTCAATCGCCGTTTTTCGGTTTTACGACTTTTACGCAACGTTTTGCAAAATATTACACTTTAGGCACATTTTGCCACTTTCAACACTTATTATTTTTACATTGATCCTTCCACATGCCAATCACCACACAACCCATCTAATGACTATTTCATCACACAACTCAACACCAAAGTTTTCTAAAACATCAATTTGCTCACTTATACATAAATGGCCGAATCTTTGTTAGCCAAACCAAGGATTTCCACTCAATTCCTATGGTCCACAACTCACATAATCACTTCATATCATCATATAATCACACTACAATTCACTATACCACACATTAACACAAAACTCAAAAATCCATTTCATGCACTAAATTTTTCTAAGTTAAAATTCACTTTTTTTCGCTTAGAATTTTCATTGCATTTGTAGCATTAATACGTCATTCTAAGACATTATCATCTAATAGACATTTTCCATTTCAGCTCTCTAACACAACATATCACAAAATCCCTCTTTAGGGTCCATAATCCAAATTCAAAAATCAACCAATGAAATGTTGAAATAACTTACCCAATTGCAAGGTATATGACTCCTCCTAAGCATACTCCACCATTGGAGCATGAAAAAGCTTCATGAACACCAAAAATTCTCAAAATTTCGGATCTGATTTTGGTGCAGGTCTCCCCAAATACGCGGTTTCAAGGCTCAAAAGTGGTACCAATGGGTTCAGAAGGTGTTTTCCATCAAGATTTAGGACAAGAATCGTTGAATTCGGTGGAGAAATGGCTAAGTTATGGCCAAAGGAAAATTTGAATGAAAATGGTGAGGGAGGGCTGTCATTGTGCGCATGAGAGGAGAGAGAAATGGTGAGGTTAGTGGTAATGAATAGTGATTTAGGTGTTTTAATTGACTTTAAGTGGGAACGGGTTCCACGCGATTTAACACTCATCCGAATTTCTCTCCGATTTCACTAAACGTCCGTAAATTCAAAACTTATTTAGAAATTCTAATTTTTAACAATAACTAATGTCCTTTAATTATACTCACTCAGATGAATCCGGAGCTTTCCGGTTGTTCGGGAAAAACACTGCTTTAAGCTACAGCGCGCTCCGTTGGCACGCTTCCACAAATTGACTTAAATCCCTCAAATATTATCAGAATTCATATTTCCTATTTCTATGGACCATTTAAAATTCATATTTGAAACCTAGAGCTCAAATTCCACTGGCACATTTTACGGTGCAATCTGACTGCGATATTTTTACCCGCGAAAAACACTATTCACTGATTTTTCTGAAACTTGCCTATCCACTCAATTTTCCGTTCTGAATCCATTTCCAGGCTTATTTTTATCATCTGAGACCTTCTGCTCAATTTTTATCTTCCTAGGGTTGCGTGTTGGCTAATTACTGTTTTGCCCTTTCTTTGTATTTTGGCTTAATCTTTGGGATTTTCACTAATCCTTCACTTAATTTCTCACTTAACACTTTAATTATTTAATTTAGAATTGTGAGGTGTTATAGCTACAGATTTGTTCGTAGAGCTGTCAAAATTATCTTCAATGAGGGAAACGAATTGATATTGCCGCCGTATTAAGTAACAAAAGATAACGATATTTTGAAATTTGATATAGATTTCCTTTTTATATTATGGATTATTTAGTAATTATTATGTGCCTAACCTTAATTTGTAACTAAAATAAAATTATTTGCCTACAAATTCCAAGAAGTCGACAAATAATGAGTAGATGCATTTCCACCTCACCTTATATTGTAGTAGTTTTAACTTTTAACAGTTTCTTTTGTATAGTCAAAGACAGATTAAACTGAGGATGTCAAAGACAGATTGAATTGAGGATGTCAAACACATGCAAGTAGTAAACTCGCCTCAGCTTTCCGATGTAGGTGGAAATAATATACTGTGTGTAAGTTGTTCTTCGTGTTCTCTTAGCAGAAAGGAGGAATTTTCCATTTTCAACTAACAAAGCTGCATAAGTACAAGTGAAAAAGAAAAGGGAAAAATGAAATGAATTCAGCATGCGCTCAGGCATAGCGGTAACTATCAGACCAGTGTTATTAAACCCGAACCGACCCGGCCGGGTTGACCCGTGAACCGGTAAATCGGTCATATAACCGGTCCGGTTCAAGCAACGGACCGTCCATGCATCAGAACCGGTGCGACCGGCCGATTTTCATAAAAATCGGTGACCCGATCGGTTAACCGGTGACCCGGCCCGGTCCCAAAAAAAATTCCAATTTTTTTTTCAAATTTTTTTTCGTAATGGACATATTTAAATATATTTTTTGCTTATTGACTTACATAATTTATGTACCTACAACACTAATATTATCTCAATTATGCACTGCGCAGAAAATTTTGATTTGATTTATAGTTAGAGATGTCATTTTCTGAACCTAAAGCTTCGTATCACGATCATTATATTTTGTTTGATCCTTTATTGTATAATAATATGTGATTTATTATTTTTTATATTAAAATATTTGAATTTTTTGACATTTTTGCTTAAATATTTGAGTATGTTTAAATTTTTTTAATATAAATTATAAAATTCCATATAATTATCGGGTCATGCGGTTGAACCAGTGACCCAGTAACCCAGTACCTCGACCGGGTCAATGACCGAGCCGGTTTTAATAACATTGTATCAGACTACTCTCATCGGAAAAAAAAGTAATTATTGTTTTTTAAATAAAAAATTATGAATTTATGGCAGTTTTGGGAATAATTACATATTTATTGCACAATATCACACCCAATTTGGGCGTCACCAGTCACACCCAATTTGGGCGTCACTCAAGAGGCAATCACGCCTAATTTAGGCGTCACTCCTCAGGTGTTGACAAGTGTCACAATTTTTTTCAAAAAAGAAAAATTATTAATTTAATCGTAAAACTTCTGAAGGTCATAACTTTTAACTCGGGTATCCAAATTAGGTAATTAATTTTTTGATTCCACATAACTTTTCGAGATCTACGCAATGACATCTCATTTGAAATATCTTATTTATCACAAACGCAACTTAAATTTACAAGAATGGTATTAAAAGAGCGGTTAAACCATAAAGTCTCTGAGTTCTCGGTTTGTGATTTAATATGAATAAATAAATAAACATTTGATTTGTGATTTAAATTAAAAAAATAAAATTTTTAATTTTTATTATAAAAAAATTGGTTCGTGATTTAAATTAAAAAAAATAAAAAATAAACATTAATAAGGAAAAAAAATAAAGATTTGATTTGTGATTTAAGCTCAAAAATCAATTTGAAAAATCTATATTAAAAGAGGAAATAATTAAATAAATATTCTAAATCTCTAAGAATAAAGGATTTTATTTTTGAAAAAGATTCATAAGCTATAAGCTTCTGGGTTATTATTCGTGGTCTGAAATTATTGATGGCAATTTATAGCGATAAGAAAATAAGAACTCTTACCTTCATTATTATTCTATTTATATTTAATGATTGATGCAAATTATATTATTTATCTATTTTACTGATCTTTTTACCATTTTTATTATGTTATCTTATTCATTTTTTAATAATTTAACACACTATTAGGGTTCGAGAATTTAATCAAATATAATTTTTTTTTATAAATTATTGTTTGAGACATGTTATTGTCATATTACTTTTCTTTTTATTTTATATTAAACTATATTGTCTCCCGCTGTTATAGAAATAAATAAGGGAAATGTTATAATTACTATTTTTTTCTTATTACTTGTTACTACTAAATTTTAACCGTTAATTTCCGTCAATCTAACGATTATAATTTATTGGGTCACACTTATTAATTAATTATTAATTATTAATTTATTGGGTCACAATCTAACGATTATAAGTATAACACCTCGCAATTCTAAATTAAGTAATTAAAGTGTTAAGTAAGTAATTAATTGAAGGATTAGTGAAAATCCCAAAGATTATGCCAAAATACAAAGAAAGGGCAAAACGGTAATTAGCCAACACGCAACCCTAGGAAGGAAAAAAATTGAGCAGAAGGTCTCAGATGATAAAAATAAGCCTGGAAATGGATTCAGAACGAAAAATTGAGTGGATAGGTAAGTTTCAGAAAAATTAGTGAATAGTATTTTTCGCGGGTAAAAATACCGTAGTCAGATTGCACCGTAAAACGTGCCAGTGAAATTTTGAGCTCTAGGTTTCAAATGTGAATTTTAAACGGTCCATAGAAATAGGAAATATGATTTCTGATAATAATTGATGAAATTAAGTCAGTTTGGGGAAGCGTGCCAACGGCGCGCGCAATAGCGTAAAATAGTGTTTTCTCCGAATGACCGGAAAATTCTGGATTCATCTGATCAAGCATAATTAAAGGACATTAGTTAACGTTAAAAATTAGAATTTCTAAATAAGTTTTGAATTTATGAACGTGTAGTGAAATCGGAGAGAAATTCGGATGAGTTTTAAATCGCGTGGGACCCACCCACTTAAAAGTCACTTAAGCCACCTCACCTTGACACTATTCATCATCTCCCCACTTCCCTCTCTCTCCTCCATGCGCTAATCACAGCCCCTCCTCACCAAGTTTCATGCAAATTTTCCTTTGGCCATAACTTAGCCATTTCTCCACCGAATTCAACGATTCTTGTCTTGAATCTTGATGGAAAACACATTCTGAACCCATTGGCACCACTTTTGAGCCTTGAAACCTCGTATTTGGGGAGATCTGCACCAAAATCAGATCCGAAATTTTGAGAATTTTTGGTGTTCATGAAGCTTTTTCATGCTCCAATGGTGGAGTATGCTTAGGAGGAGCCATATACCTTGCAATTGGGTAAGTTATTTCAACATTTCATTGGTTGATTTTTGAATTTGGATTATGGACCCTAAAGAGGGATTTTGTGATATGTTGTGTTAGAGAGCTCAAATGGAAAATGTCTTTTATATGATAATCTCTTAGAATGATGTATTAATGCTAGAAATGCAATGAAAATTTTAAGCGAAAAAAATGAATTTTAACTTAGAAAAAAAAATTGGTGCATGAAGTGGATTTTTGAGTTTTGGTGTTAATGTGTGGTATAGTGAATTGTAGTGTGATTATATGATGATAAGAAGTGATTATGTGAGTTGTGGACCATAGGAATTGAGTGGAAATCCTTGGTTTGGCTAACCAAGATTCGGCCATTGATGTATAATTGAGCAAATTGATGTTTTAGAACACTTTGGTGTTGTGTTGTGTGATGGAAAAGTTATTTGATGGGTTGTGTGGTGATTGGCATGTGGAAGGATCAATGTAAAAATAATAAGTGTTGAAAGTGGCAAAATGTGCCTAAAGTGTAATATTTCGCAAAACGTTGCGTAAAAGTCGTAAAACCGAAAAACGGCAATTGAACTAGCCTTTGGGTAACCTAAGTGAGTGTAATAAAATGAGAAAGAAAATTTAGAAAAATAAAACCTAAATTAAGACTATGTTGGCCGAACCCTCCATGGTGTGAGGTGAGGATTTGACGTTTTCGCGTTTTGACGCATTTTGACTGAAACTGACGGCTATACATGGTTGTATAGGTTGCCGTACGTGGATTTAAAACCGGAACTGTGAAACAGTGGTTTGCCCGTGGTCCTGGATCAAGTGGATTGAGGTAAGTGATGTGGTTTACACATATTATGTTGAAATTCATGAGTGGATTCAAAGTTCTAAGTGTGTGGAATTGTCCTCTGCGTAGGCGTTCCCTGTGAATCAAGCTGTAAGTGGAGTTCTGCGCAGCTCAGTGAAAGGAAAAAGAAAGGTAACCTCTTGGTACTGGGGCTTGTTCCCCTTTTGTGTTCCACCTTGCTAGTTGATGGCAACGGTAGGAAGTGTGTATGAGTAGTGTAGAACAGCATGAGCATTTCACAGTGGGTACTTAGGTACCAGATCTCTGGCCAGTAGATATTTTTAGCCTTCGGGTAAGTGTTTCCGGACTGCCACTGGATAGGTCTCCGAGAGGGAGTTCCAGTTGACCTAGGGTCGTGGTGTGTTATCCGGATAGGAGCGCACTAGGTAGTCTCGGGTGTATATGGTTGGAAGGGGTACCTTAGTGGGTTGTTCTATGAACACGCCAGGGGTAGTACCCATAGGCGTATAGTCGAGGACATGGCGTGGTATTGGTAGCTACCATTCCCGCATGTCGTAGTTGTTTTCTGATATTACCCTCTTTCTCTAAATCCCTTGCTTTATCCCGTTTTATAACAGTGATGTTGGTTTTATATTATTGATATACATCGAAGTGAACCATTGGACGGAGTTTTCTCCAGAACCTCTTGGTTACTGAGATATATCCGTATATCTCACCCCGTCTCGGGCATTTATTTTAGGATGTACCAGTGGATATGGAGCAGCGGGCAAGAAGCCCGCATGATGATGAGTGGAGTAGTGATGCATGTTTTGTTTCAGTGTATCATACATGTCATTTTAGTTATGGATTTATTTGGCAAGTGAAGTTGTAATATATAAATAGTGGTAGTTTAAAGTTAAAGTTGTAAATGTAAATGTAATCCAGTGTTGTAAATGTACTATGGATGTATGTAATATGATGGAAGGGCCTTAGGCCTATTGTAGGTTTATGATTAACCGTACTATGTTTTATGCATGAAATTGAAAGTTAGTGATTGAAACTATAAAGGATTTGAAAGTAAACTGTTTATGTTTTAAGTGTATATTGGATTGGGTTGTAAGTGCCCCAAGGCTTTGTTGGTCCTTGTGTGTGCCACCCATTGGATGTTGCTGGATTTCAGGTGTATTAGTGGTGTTAAACAGCTTATGCAAATTTGGGGATTTTAGGAAATACAAAGGAAACTCTGGCGAATTTTCTGTAGAATTGGCAGTTTTTGGGTGAACTTTGGAATAGCGTATCTCTCTCCATAGTGGTCCGATTGGGACGTGCCATACGCCATTTCGAAGCTTAAGATGTCCCCTACGTTGTGTCAAAAGCCTAGGATCATTGGTGGTGTCCGCAGCCCATGGGGGCTGGTGTCATGTTCGGCCCTGTTCTGTCCTGTTTAGTGGGCAGATTTGAGGCAGTTTAGGGAAATTAATTTCTGCTTCGTTACTTGGTCAAATTAAGCATACGATATATCAAATCGAAGTTTGAGGTGTCTAGTTTATGGTGTAAAAGTTTGAGAGTCATTGGCTGGGCGGTTAGGTGCAGTTTAATCCGTGAAGATTGGAGGTTTTAAGCTGTTTTGGAGTTGGTAGGCAATGTTGTTCGTCCAACTTCAAACGGCGATAACCGGAGCTCACGAGCTTGGAATCGAGTGTGTGATAGCTTGTTAGAAAGGTAATTGAATAAGGAAAAAAGATAACCTAGAGTTTAAGTTTGGATTTTTATTTTGTGTTTGTAGAAAAACAAATTGGCAGATCCTGTTAAGTGGTAAAAACATAAAAAGTGAGGAATTGGCTAAGTGGGTTTATGGGAACCCCTTAGTATCTTGTATGTGATAAAATAAAGTGTATAAATAGTTAAGTAAGTCTTCCGCTAGTGTTTCAGTTATGATCACAACTTTTTATTATTACGTTTTTTATACTTTTACTGTTCGCGTAATAATCGGAAAAAGTTTATCCTCATTTTTATAAATGAATTGTTGTGATTGTAACTGCGCTTAATATCGTAATTAATGTTAACAATACCGGTGTACAACGGGCTGTTACATTTTATGGTATCAGAGTAGTTTTGTTAGGGAACTCTGATAATATATATATAGATGTGTTATGTGCTACATAGTTGTATGTAGATTCTTATCGATTACTGTATATGTAATTCCTTAGTGTGGGTCTGATCAACCCATTCCTTTGTGTTACATGTGTGGTCATCGTAAGAAGCCTGCGTAGTGACCTTGAAGCACCGAGTGTGAGTCTTTAGCCTGATGTTGTGGCTGCAGTGTTAACTGCTCCATGGACAAAGGATGGCAGTAAGTCAAGTATGAATATTAGAAGGCATAAAAAGAACAGACATAAATATTATATCTGACTTCGATGAAAGTCAAGAGAAAAGTGTATTATAAGCAACAGTGGTGTACAATTTATGATATGTACAATATGAGCATAGACGAACTTTGCAGTACTATGAAAAATGAACATATAACAGAGATGAACTTATGAGATTGGGAAATTCCAAGTATATGTGTAGTATAGTAAGACAATTATGTACAAGTGGTCTTGGTGAATAGACTTCATCATGGCGAGAGGTTTTGAACTTGAAGAATTATTGAGAAAAGGGAACAGATATGCGTATGTGTGAGTTAAATACGTCATGTTGGATTAGCAATTATGAGACCAGGACAAGTGGGGTGCACTTGAATGAATTGTGATGGTTCAAGCAGAGAAGCAAATAGAATATTCGATGAGTAATCCCACGAGATTTGACCACTTGAAAGTATGATGCTGGTAGATTGGTAATATGAGAGGTATTGAAATATGGGAGTGAATTCCATAAAGAGGTAGTGTTGACTAAACACAAGTGAGGTGAACCAATGATGAGTATATTATTATGTGTAATATGTATAAAGAAAAGTGAAGGAATCGCCATGGATGACACAAGATATATGTGCCATGAAGGCACTATTGCAGTTAGTGGATGTCGACTCAAATTGGCAGACGTATCAGTGATAAATGAACAGGATGGTTGAGATGTACAGTCATGAGTAAGACAGTAATGAGAATTGTAAAGAAATTATGATCTTGTGGTATATACAAGTACTACTAATAGTAGTGCGCTTATGAAAATATTGGTATTTGATATGGAGTGACAGACGGAGTAGAGGCATTTTCAAGGTAAAGAGATATTCTACAACCACCAAGGGTGGAAGCGATCAGGAATATTGATGAGTTGCTCTACAGTATAGAGCGTATGTTATGTGAGCCGTAGCAGGCAGTGGATTAGAACGATGGCATGATTTTATGGGTTATTGTTGTATAACAATAAGGTGAGATGGTATGATTAGTGAAGGAATGAAGGTAAAAACTTAATGTGAAATCAAGTGATTAGTATACGAACCAAGTGATAATAAAGTGCGAAAGTAAGAGGTTGACGAAAGAACTAATGTGTAAAGTGTGCAGAGAGTGTGGAATTATGTGGTCAGCAAAAGAGTTAATGTGTAATGTCAAGATGAAAATGATAAGATTAGTTAGTGAGCTGAGGTATAATTGTCAGTGCAAAGACGGACGAGCAGTTTTAAGTGCAAGAATGATGTAGAATTTTAGTGCAAGGATTAATGTAAATTTCAGTACAAGGATTGAGGTGAAGTAGTTCTCTGTGATTCGACGGAAATGATTGGAAGATCCCTGTGTAATGGGAAATATGAAACTTATACTAAGATATGTGAGATGTGCACAGAACTTTGAGAAAATTTAGGATTTATGGAATAGAGATTATGTTATGAACCATGGCAAGTGAATAGTCAAAGTAAAAGAGTAAACAATCTGTGAGAAGAATGAGCAAGGAAGAGATAATGGACTATGGACTGAACGGTAACAAGACAGAAGGAACTATTACTAGTTAGAAAACGTGTACGAAATTACGAAGAGAATGTGGATTATTATAACCGTGACTATGTTATAAACCAGGTCAGAGGGGTAACCGAAACGAAAGTAAACTACCAGGGAGAAGAATGACACGAGAGAGTAAGATGAATTAACTTATATGTAACAGGTGTATATTATACCACTACGAATAAGAGTATGGGGGCAGCCCATGTGGTAATACAGAACAGTTTTGATGTTATATACATAGGTGATACAGACACCAAATGGACTGGGTTCATGTGTGATCGGGAGTGCACGGTGTACCAGTTTGTTGTTATATACAGATGTATTATGAGTATAAATTTCTCTGTGCACTGGGTGCATGTAATATGAATTGATAGTAGGAAGATCTCAGTGGGGCCTATGTGTCAGGAGCATATAGCTATCTCTGTACGGGTTAAGTTCCCGGAGACTAGTAGTATTTTATATGAGTAATGAGAAACGAGGAAGTGTTCCACATTGGTGTAACGGTTAGTATGGTAGAGATAATTTATGTGAATGCACAAAGAAGAAACATTTGGGGGATGCCTTAGAATAGGGACAGCTAGTAGTAAGTCGTTTTTACGGCATGGATCATATGGGTGGATTCTCTGATCGGTGGGTCATGACATCTGGGGCCCTTAGGACAGCAAGAGCTCGAGGGGTTAAACCTGTGAATGTTGTTACCCACTGTATTGGGAGAGTTTTTCCATATGGTTAACGCAAGATGCGAGGTTATATATTTGTAAATGGACAATAGTATGTCAGATTTGGATATAAGAGTTGTGGCTTAGTGTGTAAGAACTTTGAAGTGTGATAGTGAAGCACTAATGTGGGTGTAAAGTAAGTCTGAGGAAATAAATTTTGTCACTAAGTGAGGTAGCAAGTTAGTTGGAACCCTCGTCTTATGATCAAAAAGGGATAATAACGTGAGTTAAAGTTGACAGAATGAGTAAGTGTCCTTCTAGGGAGGCTAGTGATGATCAAGAGTTCAGGTTAGAACAGTAAATTGTTAGCCCTAAGGAAAAGATAAATTGAAATAGAGTCAAGTGCGAACGTCTATTAATAGATGAGAACTATAGTTGTAATTGATTACCAAAAAGTGGATAGCTTGGTTTTGCTGGTAAAGTAGATTGAGAAGTGTTATATATAATCGCACATGCCACTTATTGTGGAAGTGTGTGGAAAATGCATAGTGTTGATGATATTTTGATTAAGTACTAATGATGTATTGATGAGTGTTTGTGGTAACTTTGAATATTCTGAGAGACTGATATACCAACCGGTGGTAAATTGTAGCAGTGGTGGCAATGAGGGAATAAATTTTAAGTGACTTGATAATTAAGTGTCAAGGATTCCTAGCGAATAGGACTTGTATATGAGTGGTATGGCATTTTGAATAGTCCATAAGTTAATAGTGAAGTGGGTCGAAAATTGCTTCGTTCCAAAGTGTTTAGTGGAAGTAAGTAAAGCTGTAAAGTAATAGTGTTTTGAGTTTGACATCCAGGATTAAATGATGATGATTACGAGAAAGAGGTATAAATGAGTGGAACATATGATTAAGTTGCAACATCGGAGTGAAATAAAAGTTGAAAATAGTTAGTGGGTGAAAATATTAAGCATGAGTCCTCGATATGGAGTGTAACACCCCGTATATATCCGGTAATGTTATCATACTATCGTATTAAGCTGCGCTTAATTAGAAATGCGGAATATCTTTTTCTTTTCAATTATGATGCCATTATCATTACCAACTTGCTTATTAACAGTTAATAAAAACATTGTCTGTATGTAATTGCAATAAGACAGCTAACTGAAATACCTCATTAAATAAATATCATAAGCATAAGTCTTTAGTCACCGAACTACAACACGTAAACCGGACCAACTAACAGTTTATACAACTCAGCTCAAAGTGCTAACATAAAGTGACATGGACAAACCCCATGCTCACACAAATAAGGCAACAAAGCCCAACATCAGTCTCAACATCAAAAGCATAATAATAAAGGTGCAGGAAACATAAACAGCATCCAATCCAGTCATGCTATCAACAAAGCAGTCATAACAATAATCATCAGTCATGCTCTGGCCTCTTGCCACCAGAGACATCAGCCCCCATACTACCTGAACCTGAAATAAGCATTCCCTAAACGTGGGGTGAGATCTCTAAACAAAAAATCTCAGTAAGACAAGGGGTCCTCAAGGATCTTCCACCCCAAGCTCACTTACATGTGCAATATAAGTTTAAAAGCAGTTCATCATCATCAGTTCTAAAACAATGCAATGCAGCAGATAATCATGTCATGTGTGTCAATACTATTCTACTGGCCAGAGAAATGCAGGAATACGTCTATCTCCTAAATATAGTGCAAGACGCCACTTGCATCCACCCCGGATCACCGTATTGTATGACGCCACATACTCAGGCTTACCGTCAAGATGGAATAACACATGCATATTAAAAGCCATTACATGTAAAGTTCAATCAACATTTCATATTTTCAAAAGCATGTAACACAGCATGCATATACCATATCCCCATGGAACATGGTGGAACCACAACATGGCTAAACCGAGGACACGAAAGCTTACCTTGCAAGCTAACACCCAAAGCCAAGAGTCCACAGCTCAAAGTCCAAACACAGCAGAATCACAATCTGTTATGGACCAATATTTTTTCAATAATTATGCATCTCAAGCATACAACTAAAAGACAATGCCTTTCCTTTACGTTTTACGTCTTAAGGCTCCATACAAAGCCCTAAGCCCTTAATCACTTGATTCTGACTTAGTTCATTAATTACAGAAGTCCAACTTCCTTAACCTAGGGTCCACAAACCCCCAATAGCCTACTGTTTGCACAGAGAAGCTACTGTTCTTCGAAATCCCAGAATATCTGGATATTCATCGTGGCATATCCGGATATGCAATACCCGGATATCTCACTGACCATATCCGGATATACAATATCCGGATATCAAGGTCCCATATCCGGATATCAATATCCGGATATCTGTTCGACAAATATCCGGATATTTCACGACAGAATGCAGTTTCTGCATTTCGTGAAGATATCCTTCCAATGTTCAATTTTTAACACTCCAACACGTTAAAGCATGCATTTATAGACCCACTTTGGTTAACATTACAGTTGGTTACTTAACCCAATAACATGCAAAGATGACACCTTTAACCCATCAAAACACATTATCAAGTGAAGACAACTCACCAAAGGCTTGAAACAGAAAATGGAGGTGCTCTTGGAGCTCACAACTAGCTCCCTAGGTTGGTTCTTTAACACTAAAGGTCACCACTTGGACCTCCAAATGCCATGACTAAGGCTTTCAACACTCAGACCACTCAAGACCAGTACCCTTTACCAACAAACAGAGGATGGATACTCAGAACAAGAACCCACCACTCCTCACTAAGCCAACTCTCAAGTGTTTACCAAGAAAGGAGGAAGAAACCAAGCAAAAGGTGATCACTTGGGCTCAAAAATGGAGGAGAAAGGCCATGCACTCACACCAACTGACCAGCCACCACAAAAGACTCACGAAGGATCACTAAGGTGTCTAGGGTTCTGAGCACCTTTCCGGTACGCGCTTTTCCATAGCCAGTATCAGTTCTGGCATCAGATCTCATTATTTTGACTTGAAACTCGTTTTACAAGTCTTACATATTATTCTAGTAATTATCATGCACTTATTATAATTTTCCGGGATACTTTTTCGGTACGCATTTATACCGACTAGCAGAACCGGTATCTACACTTTTCTTCCGAAAAGCGACTTTCAGCATTCTTACCCACTAATTATAATTATTAAAGCCTCATAATAATTATTAGGGTCAATTATGGAATTATTTCCTAATTATCACAATTAAATCATTAATTATCTTAATTAGCGGTGCACGTTCTTACATTCACCCCACCTTTTTAAGGATTTTGTCCTCAAAATCAGAATATACCTGTCTCGAAACTCTGGATACTATCGGAGAAGCTCGTCCTCTCGCTCCCAGGTACACTCCTCAGGAGTCCTTCCTGACCATTGCACTTTGACCATCGGAATGATCTTGCTTCTAAGCTGCTTCTCGCCACGATCGAGAATCTTGAGTGGTCCGACAGGAGTCTTTAAGTTCTCCCGAACCTCCACATCATCCGGTTGCACCACGTGCGAAGGATCCGCCACGTACTTCCGAAGCTGAGACACGTGAAACACGTCGTGGATGTTTGCTAAGTTCGGAGGCAGGGCAAGTCGATAGGCAACAGGTCCTACTCTACCAAGGATCTGGTATGGCCCAATAAATCGCGGGCTCAACTTCCTCACTCCGAGTGCTCGTCCAACACCGGTGATAGGTGAAAGCCTCACAAACACGTGCTCACCCTCACTGAACTCCAGTGGACGATGCTTGACATCGTAGTAACTCTTCTGGCGATTCTGCGCCTGCTTCAACTTCTCTCTGATCATCTGGATCTGCTGGGTAGTATCTTGAAAAAAGTCCAAGCCAAACAACTCTTTATCCCCAACCTCAGACCAGCAGGTAGGTGTACGACACCTCCTACCGTACAACGCCTCAAAGGGTGCCATGCCCAGGCTAGCATGGAAACTGTTGTTGTAAGAAAACTCCACCAAAGGAAGCTACCTATCCCATGCCGAGCCCTGCTCCAACGAGCAAGCCTGCAACATGTCCTCCAAGGTCTGGATAGTCCACTCAGTCTGTCCATCAGTCTGAGGGTGATAGGCTGTACTCAGTCTCAACTGCGTACCAAAAGCTCCCTGGAGCGCCTCCCAGAACCGAGATGTGAACTTCGGGTCCCTATCACTGATGATACTCTCGGGCACCCCGTGAAGCCTCACGATCTCGCGAACGTACAATCTGGCCAACTGCTCTGTAGTGAAGCTCACCTTCACTGGAAGAAAATGGGCAGACTTAGTCAATCTGTCCACAATGACCCATATCGAGTCACACCCAACCTGAGTCTTCGGCAAACCCACAACGAAGTCCATGGAAATGCTCTCCCATTTCCACTCTGGAATCTCAAGAGGTTGAAGTTTACCAGACGGTTTCTGGTGCTCGATCTTCACTTTCTGACAAATCAAACACTTGGACACGAAGACATCAACATCTTTCTTCATGCCCGGCCACCAGAAGTTCTTCTTCAGGTCTTGATACATCTTTGTAGCACCAGGATGGATAGAAAACTGGCCCTTATGACCTTCTGCCATAACCTCATCAGTCAACGGACCTCGAGGAACCACAATCCTCTGCTGAAACATCAGAAGTCCATCCTCATTCCAAGACACACTGTCTTGGTTCTTCACGTAATCCAGGCACTCTCTCTGAACTTGCGCCTCTTTGATCTTTTCCAACAGCTCGTTCACAACGTTTGCTGCTTCCATCTCGAAAAGTGCACTCTCGCATGGAGTGGTCACAGCCAAATTCCGGAACTTCGCAACCACATCAAAGTTACAAAGTAGCGAATTGGAAAAGCTCCCAGACTTCCGGCTCAAAGCATCGGCTACCACATTGGCCTTACCGGGGTGGTACCTCAGCTCAAAGTCGTAATCCTTCAGGAACTCCATCCACCTTCTCTGCCTCATGTTCAACTCCTTCTGGTCAAACAGATACTTCAAGCTCTTGTGGTCACTGAACACCACAAACTGCATTCCGAACAGGTAATGCCTCCAAATCTTGAAAGCAAACACGATAGCAGCCAGCTCCAAATCATGAGTCGGGTAATTCTCCTCATGCGGTTTCAACTTCCTCGAAGCAAAAGCAACTGCTCTACCGGACTGCATCAACACACAGCCCAGCCCCTTACCAGAAGCATCACAGTAAAGCTCAAATTGCTCATCAGGATTCGGAAGGACCAACACTGGAGAAGTAGTCAATCTCTCCTTCAACTCCTGAAAGCACTCCTCACACTCGTGAGTCCACACAAATGGAGTCTCCTTCCGAGTAAGACGAGTCAAAGGGAGAACCATCATAGAGAAACCCTTGATGAATCTCCGATAGTAACCTGCCAAACCCAGGAAACTCCTCACTTCCGTAACTGTCTTGGGCCTCTCCCAATCCAGTACGGCCTCGATCTTGTTGGGATCCACTACAACTCCATCTGCTAAAATCACATGCCCCAGAAACCTGACTGATTTGAGCCAAAACTCACACTTAGAAGGCTTAGCATAGAGCTTTTTCTCCTTCAAAACTTGCAGAACAATCCTCAGATGCTGCGCATGCTCCTCCTCAGTCTTGGAGTAAATCAGAATGTCGTCAATGAAGACAATCACAAACTGATCCAGAAACGGCTGGAAAATCCTGTTCATGTAATCCATGAACACTGCCGGCGCATTTGTGAGTCCAAAAGGAATCACCAAATACTCAAAGTGACCGTATCTCGAACGAAACGCGGTCTTCGGGACATCCTCCGGCTTCACCCGAATCTGATGGTAACCGGATCGAAGATCAATCTTAGAATAAACACAAGCGCCCCTAAGCTGATCCAACAGATCATCAATCCGAGGAAGGGGATACTTGTTCTTGATCGTCACCTTGTTCAACTACCGGTAATCGGTGCACAATCGCATTGTCCCGTCCTTCTTCTTCACAAAGATAACTGGTGCTCCCCAAGGAGACACACTCGGCCGGATGAAATCTTTCGCAGAAAGATCCTCTATATGCTTCTTCAGCTCAGCCAACTCCGGTGGCGACATCCGATACGGAGCTAAAGAAATCGGCCCCACACCAGGCAACAAGTCAATAGAGAACTCTATCTCCCGCTGTGGCGGAAACTCAGGAATCTCCTCAGGAAACACCTCAAGGAACTCCCTCACCACAAGAATGCTAGTGATATCCTTCGGTGTCCCACTCACCAAACCTCCCAACAAGACAAATCCCAATGCCCCTGTTCTCAAGGCCCTCCTAGCCTGCAGCACTGAAATATAAGGCGAGGAACTAGCGGTGGAATCACACGGAGACATCACCACGCGCGCTTTGCACAACAATCGATCAGTGCACAGTTTCTAGACAACCAATCCATGCCCAGAATAATTTCCAAGTTGGCCATCGGTAACCCAATCAGATCTACCAAGAACTCACGGCCATTCCACTGAAATGCTACATCGCGGTGAACGGTGGAAGAATCACAAATTTCTCCGGTGGCGGTAGTCACCCGCAATGGTGGAGAAAGCACAGACATGGGCAGCTCAAGCCCCAAAGCAATCGGGGTTGCCACAAACGAATGCGTAGCCCCGGAATCAAACATAACATCAACAGAAGAATCACTAATAGACACAGTACCTCTAACAAGGTTCGGAGCGCGGTCTGACTGCTGCCTATCCAAGGTGTACACTCACCCCGTAGCAGGTGGCAGTGTAGGTGCAGAAGTAGTGGCCATCGGAACCATCTGCAAAGGAACTGCCTGAACAGCTGCACACGACGGACAGTCTAGAGAACACACTAGAAACAAATCAGCTGACCAGAAACGCAGCGACCAACATGCTCCTTCCCGCACCCCGCACACCTCGGAGTGGAAGGAGGCCTGACTGAACTCCCCTGCTGTGAAGCGGCTCTCTTGAACTGACCAGGCGCCTGCCTAGTTGCCAACTGCTTGCCCTTGCCCTTTCCAGCAAACTTCCTGTCCTTCCAGGATGTAGGAGCAGGAGTAGAAACAACAATCCCTTTGGTCTCGTCGACCTTGGCCCTCTTGGCCTTGCTTGCCACGCAAACATCCTCAATGTCCTTACACTGCTGAACCAGTGTACCAAAATCCCTCAAAGCAGCTCCAGCAATGTGCTCGGCAATCACCTCACTAAGTCCTCTGCGGAACTTAGCAGCCAGAAACGTCGGAGTAGGAGGAACCATCCGGAAGTGTGCAAACTTCACCAGCTCATTGAACTTGGCCAAGTACTCATCTACGGTCATCGAGCCCTGAACCAAACGATCAAATTCCCCCTGTTTCCTCTCCTGAGCATCGTAGGGAAGGTATCTGCCCAAGAAGCACTCCTCAAATAATGGCCATGTCATAACACGACCCTGCATCCTGAAAGCTCGAGAGGTGTTCGTCCACCACTCATGGGCATCGCCCTCCAGCATATAAGTCGCGAACATCAGCTTCTGGGGGTCCGTACACTGCATGACCTGAAAAATCTTGTCCATCAATTGCAGCCATCTTGCTGCAACAATAGGATCCAGAGATCCCTCAAACACAGGTGGCTTATGCTTCCTGAAAGCATTTAGCCGACGATCAACAGCATCACGATCCTCAGCAGGCTCTGCCAAGGTCTCCACTGACTCAGCAACATGGGCAGCACTGCCAATCTGGCTATGGCTCCCCTCCTGATTACTAGGTGGAGGCGGTGGCGGTGGTGGCGGTGGAGCCTGGCCAACAACAGGACCAGCCCTCAACTCCTCCAACATGACTCTCATCATCGTCATGTTCGCCATCCTGTTCGCCTCGAGGACTTCTTCAGTGGTCCTCCGGTTCGCTTCACGAACCTCAGCTGCGGCTATCCGGTTCGCCTCGCGAACAGCTTCCATCATTGCCGCGTTGGCCTGTCTAATGGCCTCCTGATCGGCTACTCTTGCCGCCTGCATCTCAGCCAATGCAGTCAGGACAGGATCGGGTTGATCCTCCAACGTGTCTCATGTTCTCCCGGATCTTACCATGACTCTGCACAAGTTACACAGTTTATGAGTCGATCAGGCCCACGCAATGTGATCACATATGCATTATCATAATAACATTCGATGGAGTAAACACAAAAGACAGACACAACCAAACAACCTAGCAATTGCAATACATACAGGCTTTTCCCTCGAACCATTGCTCTGATACCATAATTGTAACACCCCGTATATATCCGGTAATGTTATCATACTATCGTATTAAGCTGCGCTTAATTAGAAATGCGGAATATCTTTTTCTTTTCAATTATGATGCCATTATCATTACCAACTTGCTTATTAACAGTTAATAAATACATTGCCTGTATGTAATTGCAATAAGACAGCTAACTGAAATACCTCATTAAATAAATATCATAAGCATAAGTTTCTAGTCACGGAACTACAACACGTAGACCGGAACAACTAACAGTTTATACAACTCAGCTCAAAGTGCTAACATAAAGTGACATGGACAAACCCCATGCTCACACAAATAAGGCGACAAAGCCCAACATCAGTCTCAACATCAAAAGCATAATAATAAAGGTGCAGGAAACATAAACAGCATCCAATCCAGTCATAGTATCAACGAAGCAGTCATAACAATAATCATCAGTCATGCTCTGGCCTCTTGCCACCAGAGACATCAGCCCCCATACTACCTGAACCTGAAATAAGCATTCCCTAAACGTGGGGTGAGATCTGTAAACAAGAAATCTCAGTAAGACAAGGGGTCCTCAAGGATCTTCCACCCCAAGCTCACTTACATGTGCAATATAAGTTTAAAAGCAGTTCATCATCATCAGTTCTAAAACAATGCAATGCAGCAGATAATCATGTCATGCGTGTCAATACTATTCTACTGGCCAGAGAAATGCAGGAATACGTCTATCTCCTACATATAGTGCAAGATGCCACTTGCATCCACCCCGGATCACCGTATTGTATGACGCCACATACTCAGGCTTACCGTCAAGATGGAACAACACATGCATATTAAAAGCCATTACATGTAAAGTTCAATCAACATTTCATATTTTGAAAAGC